>BROF01007136.1:8165-24907 GCA_024346535.1 Eptatretus burgeri | reverse complement strand
GTGAGAAAATTAAACAGTTAAAACGGGACAAATAACAACCGGAAACTTAGCTTTGAGAACGCCAGCAGGGAGCCCCAAAGGAGACCTCTCGCTGCTCAAAACCGGAACCGGAATGTATCTTTCAATTTTTTTATTATTATTTTCATTATTATTACCTCCATCATCGAAGATGGAAGGAAGTTATGTTTTTTTCCCGTTTGTCTGTCTGTCTGTCTATCTGTCTATCTGTGAGCAGGGTATCTCAAAAAGTATGGACCGATTTGGATGAAACTTGGTGGACTCGTCGGGTGTATGCCACGGATGAAATGATTACAAAAATTTTTAGAAGGGCACTCGGTAGAGCGCATACCTCCGCCACGCAATGCCTGATCTGCGAGAACATATTTGGCACATTACAATTTTGAAATATCATGCAATATATCGTTTTTGGCCCTACCACTCAATGGTGAAGAATCACTTTAAAAATTAAATAATTCTCCTATCCAGATTTGGATCCAGATCTTCACCAAAATCGAATCAATTCATCCTTGACACACACACACACACACACACACACACACACACACACACACACACACACACACACACACACACACACACACACACACACACACACACACACACACACCATGTCCATCAAGTTTTATCCGAAACTGTCCACAACTTTTTGAGATATTGTGTTATATATTGGTTTAGCCCATTCTCTGAATGGTGAAGAATCACTTAAAAATTGTCTGATCTGGATTCAGATCTTCACCAAAATTGAATCAATTCTTCCTTGTCACACACCCAACATGTCCACAAAGTTTCGGCCGAATCCGTCCACAACTATTTGAGATATCGTGCTTAATATCATTTTTGGCCCTATCTCTCAATGGTGAAGAATCGCTTGAAAAAGTTCTCGTAGTCGGATCTGGATCCGGATCTTCACCAAAATCTAATCAGTTAGCACTTGTCACATACCGAACCTGTCCACAAAATTTCATCTGGATCCGTCCACAACTTTTTGAGATATCCTGCACACAAACAGACAAGCCGGTAGGCGGCGATGGGTCGCCGAGTCCTGGAAACTATAAGATATAGAGCAAAATGGATGTCATATAGCGGATAGGGAATCACCTTAAGATTATGCATATCAAATCTCATCCAGTTCCATCCACTGATAACTACTCGGTATCCATTTGAATGAAAAGTACCGAAAATACGGTTTGAAATTGGAAATCCCCAAAGTTTGAGGGGGTGCTGTGTGTGAACAAAGATCTAAATCGAAAATCCGGCTCGATCGTTTGTGCACAATGTATTCCAGACGATTAGTGTGAATTTTCAAGACCATCCGACCATAACCCTAGGAGGAGTAGCATTTGGCGCGAAGGCACCTCCAGCTCTCGCATATTATCGATTTTTGCACTAATTGACCTTTGACCCCTGACCTAAGCGAAATCGGTCAATATGTCCTGAGGCAAAATTGTCGTACTCGTTGAGTACCATGAACCTGCAAAGTTTCATTCGTATCGATGCACTCACCTGGTCATTAGGGTGCCTTCAATTTTCGCGCATACCCTAATTGTAGGGGGCACTGTGGGTAAAGTATTCCATATATCACAAAAACCGGAATATATTTGATAGAGCATCACCTGTCGATCATTCATGCCAAATTTCATAACCCTACATGGGATAATGGCTTTCGGAATTGATTTCGCATGAACGGTACTGATTTTGAAGGTTTTTCGGTTGTTGCTAGGGAACGAAAGCGTCCCTAGCAACCATCACAATTTCCAAAGCACTAGGTCATAAGATGTACCTACCACCCGAGTTTGGTCAAAATCGGCCCACGTTTACTTCCAATTATGTTGATGACAAACGAACAAACATCCAAACAAACATACAAACAGACAATTACTGACAATAAGGGTAACCTATTTTGGCGACCCATCAGAAAAGGGTGAAAAAATATTACCTCCACCTTCAGTGGCGGAGGTAAAAACAAATACCACTAATCTTTTAAAATGACAGTTGATCCGCCGTGAATAAAAGAAAAGTTAACCTTTTTGGCGTTTACCCTTTGTCGGGACAAGGAAAGAGAGTTCAAGATTATATTCTATAATTTGTAGAAATTTCTAAAGACATGTTTTCACTTTGTCATTATAGGATATTTTGTGTAGATCGGTGACAAAAAAATTAAATTTAATCCATTGTAAATTCAGGCTGTAACACAACAAAATGTGACAAAGGTTGTAGGGTGTAAATATTTTCTAAAGACAGTATGTGGACTCCTTTCAAAAACATTCGCAAAGCATATCATGGAGTACTACCGTACTCCATGTAGAGGGATGATATGGGGAAAAAACTGGCTGCCAATTCAAATGTGTACAAAATAATACTCTTATAAAGTACCATGGAGTAAAGGCATAAGCATTTAAAAGCCATACCTTTTATTCTCCAGCGTTTTCTGCATTAGAAAGACTTAAAAAGATGCCAGAATACATCGCTAAAGTACCACATTGGGAGATCGCTAAAACGCCAATTTGCACTTCTTCTTTTTCTGCTTGTTCCCCTCTCAAAACAATGTAAAACTGTAGCCCGACCTACCTCAATAACTGCTGAAGCTATAATGGTGATTCAAACACAAGAAAGTTACTTTGTCTCTGGGCTAGTGCACACAAACCAAATTAAAAAATATATCGAACATTAATTGTTTAATTACGAAAAGCAATCGAACGTAAATGCAAACTCAACCAAACCAGGCCAGGATCATGAAGGGGGGAAGAGGGACAGTACCATTCCAAAAGCGATACATGTTCAAAACCATCCCCAAAATCAACTGAAACAATTATTAACACAACTTACAAATACAGATGGATTTAATCCATACTAAAGTGACAAAATATATAAAACATTATGTATTTGATTACTTAAAAATAAATTGCAAAAGAAGAAATTTTATTTCATTTTTTAAATGTAATAACATGGATGAAATCTCAAAACAATGAAACAAGGTAGGAATGACACCACATTACGATGCCACAATGTGACACCACACTCCTCTTATGGCTTACCATCAGAACATATTTTGAAATTTTACTTTTGTTGTGGGATAGTGATGGATGAAGTGGAATGAAGAAGAAGAAGAATAACAATGAAGAATGACACCACATTACGATGCCACAATACAACACAACAATCCTCTTCTGGTTTCATATCATGATATCGTTTGTATGAGAGCTAACACACAGAACATACAACAAGGGGAGCAGGGGACAAGAGGGGCAGGAGAGGTTAGGAAAAAAGCAGTGGGGAACAGAGACATGAGGAGATCTGTGGAAGGGAGACGGATGGGGCAGGGTACACGGGGTAAACAAGATGGACACGACAGGGACTTTCAGGTCCTTACACAACAGGGACTTTGAGGAAGGAAAACAGGGAATTTGAAGGAGGTGGATTTGTGGGGGGGTAGAAAAGATTGAGGTTTTGGATGGGGGAAGATAAGAGTTGGTGGTGAACATCTGTTTTGAATACCTGGAGGGAAGAGTGGGATTGAAGAGAGTGTGGGAGTTTATTCCAAAGGTGAGGAAAAAGAGGAATGAAAGAGTGAAGGTGAGCAGTGATTCTTGATTTTGGTAGTTTTACCAGAAGGGGGTTGCTGGCGGACCTTGAGCACCTTGCGGAAATATGGGGGTGGGGTGGGGGGGGCATATCTCAGAGCAGGGGGAGGGGACGTTGTTCCATCACAGTCCCACAACAAAATTAAAATGTCAAAATATATCATGATGGTAAACCATAAGATGATTGTGGTGGTGTATTGTGGCATCGTAATGTAGTGTCACTCTTCATTGTTCTTCTTCTTCATCATCTATCACAATCCCACAACAAAAGTAAAATGTCCAAAATATGTCATGATGGTAATCCAAAAGAGGATGTGGTGTCTTTTTGTGGAATTGTAATGTGGTGTCATTCCTACCTTGTTTCATTGTTTTGTTTTGAGATTTCATCCCACTATTGTTTTACTTTTTTTAATGTTTTTTTTTTCTTGGTTCTGCAATTTTTTTAAGCAATAAAATGCTTAATGTTTTATATATTTTGTTATTTTGGTATGGATTAAATCCATCCATGTTATTTAATATTTTGTTATTTTGGTATGGAATAAATCCATCTATGTTGTTAAATTGTTTCAATATAATTGTTTCAGTTGATTTGGGGGATGGTTTGGACAAGTATCACTTTTGGAATGGTACTGTCCATTTTTCCCCCTCTCACAATCCTGGCCTTGTTTGGTTGATTCCACTTTTATATTCAATTTATTTTCCTAATTAAAGGAATAAATGTTTTATATATTTTTTTAATTTTGAGTTGTGTGCACTAACCTAGAAACAAAGTAACTTCCTTTTGTTGGAATCACCATCATGACTTCAGCAGTTATTTAGGGAGGTTGGGCGACAGTTTTACATTGTTTTGAGAGAATAATACGAAGAAGTACAAATTGGCGTTTTAGCAATCTCCCGATGTGGTACTTTAGCGATGTATTCTGGCAACTTTTTAAGTCTTGGTAGTTCAGAAAATGCTTGAGAATAAAACGTATGTCTTCTAAATGCTTATGACTTCACTCTATAGTCGTTTATCAGCCTATCATTGTGTACACGTTTGAATGGTGGCTATTTCTTCCTGCATCATCCCACTATATGGAGTACTAACACTCCACGATAATTTTTTTCATTATTACAGCTTCAGTCCTTTACACCCTGTATGGCCTGTAGACCCCATTAGACCCTTTAATACCCATGTAGACCCCGTTAAGATCTTTTAGACCCATTCACATCCATTTAGACCCTTTTGAGACGTATAGAGTATAGACCATCTTCGACCATTTTGACACTTTTCAGATCGATCAACCTTTCAACACCCTTTGGACAATTTCAGACCATTTGGATACTTCAGACCCCTTTTGCTCGTAGACCCCTTTAGACATTTAAACCCATTTAAGACCCTTTAAACACTTTGGAGCCCTGTATGAACCTTATAACACTTTAGACCCCTTTTTGATCTTTTAAGACCCTTAAGCCACTTAAACCCCTCCACAACCCTTAAAAAAATCGAATTTTTTTTTCCAAACAAAATCGTTTTTGACAATCTTTTTGGTGCACCATTTATGTCGCATCACAAGTTGCAATGACGAATCAAAGTGAAATTGACGTTGAAAAGTGAAATTGAAACTACTGATCTGTATGGATTATCGATTGGGAAACCAAAATGAAATGCTGTGAGAAATGCTGTATGGAAATTGCCAAAAGCAAAGCTATGGAGACTGGAGAGTATAGAGTGAGCGGGCAGGTTAGGGACTGTGGAAAGGGATCGGTACTTGTAGGTTGTCGGTTGGCATGGAGAGAACTTTGATCTTCCATCTGCTAGTAGGCCCAAAACGTGCCTAAATTCATTTCCCAGCCAAGCTTTCATCCTATCACCCTCACTCCCATTGAAGCAGTACTTCAGAGGTACAACTAGCATGGATTAAAAATATTTGCTGGTGGAATGGAACGAGGTTGCTGACCGAGGTTACCTGCTCGACGTATTGCGATATCTGCTCACTGAATATTTACACTGAATTCCTATTTCTATCAATACACAAACACTCATTTGAGGTGAGATGTCATCGAACCTGTCAGTGATGGATATCCTGCATATATATAAAGATATTGTTACAGTTGTGGGGGTAGTTGGAGGAATTTAATTAGGAATTTAGCATTGAATAGAGTAGTTTGGTCTGTGGACGTGTAGGAGGCATCTTGATCTAATTAAGTAGGGACACTGTGAGCTTAAGTGTTACGTGTCACCACAGAGTGGGGGGTTGGGGGGGTGCGATGTTAGTTAGCTAGGGTTTAAGAATAAGCTTTTCTAGTATGTAATTGCCCCCTGTGACTTTTCCCTTTGTTTTTTTTATAACCAAAACCATGATGAGAAACAAGCAAATATCCCGAGCAGGCAGAAGCCCCGCCTCAAAGGGTGACGGTGGGTGAAGTCACATCCCCGAGGCTGATGATTGATGGACATGACGTCAGAAGCGAGCCAAGCAGGCAGAAGCCCCGCCTTCCCGGGTTTCGTATGAGCAGGCCACGCCCCGGAGGCGGAGGATTGTTTGGCGTGACAACGAAGAAGAAGAAGAAGGTGTGGGAGGCATCAGACTAAATAGGATGAGAGATCTGTAGAGCGCACACATGAGGCAGAGTTGATTTTGGAAGAGAGTTGAGTGGAGGGAAGGAACGCGGTCGGGAAAGAACGTAGTTAGGAGACGGCCTGTTAGAACAGGGCTATACGGCTGGGCTTCCTTCGACACACGAAGAGGACGACATGATCCTTGTATTTCTTTGGAGGCAATTTGGCTCGTGTGGTGAAGCACGATGCTGGCCCTTGGCTCTTGGTTGGGTTATTGAGGACGATCGATGCACGAAGCAGCTGTACTGGGTCTCTGAGCCTTGGTGTGGTGTGCTGCTCGCAGATTGCCTGGCGTGCGTTTGTCCCGCTACGAGAGAAGTGACGAGGTGCCATTTTGCAAGCGTCTGCACGTCCTGGTGGAAGCTCCTCGATTCCAAGTTCCACAAAGACCATCCCTAGGTCAAGCAAAGTACAAGAATAAAGGAAGGGTTTTCTTTTTATTTAATCTCCCTTTGTTTGTATTCAAGTCAGTGTCTCGAGGCACCTCAACTTAGACTTTCATTTACTTCACATTATTATCATTACTTTTTGATTATTGTCCTTTGTAAATATTTGTCTATTTCCATTAAATGTGTTCATTTTAAGTAACTGTATCCATGTATTTGTAGTGGGGTTCAAGTATAAACCTCCCCGTGCCTCCATCCCTCCGCCATTGACATTCGAGCACGTGTGATAATCTCCGAAAATCAACGTGTCCACCTCCTATGAATAAGGAACCGCTCAGCCGTCCGTTATAACGGGCTGTAGTTCTTACACAGCCATTGCCACTTGACTTAGACGACCTGCTCGGCCAGTTGTCTAAGTCAAGCAGCAAAAAAATATATCGTCCACACTTTTTTGGCCGGGGTGGGGGGATTATCCATCGGTCCATCCCCCCCACAGAATTTTCCATGCAGTGAAAAAGAAAGATAAATGTCACAAATAAATTTGTTAAAAACCATTATTAAAACTTCTTGAAGCACCAAACAGCTGTCATTAGGAAATGATGTATCTAAGTTTACAAAGAGAATACGCGCTACCACATTCTGTGTACCAGAAACGCGGGTCATGCACAGCGTCTATTTTCCGGATGTTTGAGGGGTTTTTTTCTTGCAGTGGCCAGTGGGCCTTTTGTCACATTTCCTAGTAATAGTGATATGGAAGATCAGTTTCCTTGTTTGGATCATTCAAAAATCACGTAAGTAACGATGTAATTTTTGTAACATGTGCGGTGTTATTAATAATAACCATTTCATGCGATGAAGCACGTAGGGCTGCCGAGGCAGTGTCATTTGCTAGGGAGTACAGTTCTGGATAGGTCGCCACTGACGCAGATACCCAAATGGCTTATTACCTCACTGCACTGGTACTCATTTTGCTGACCGCGGAAGGATGGCCACCTAGTGTTATGTCAACGGCATGATAGGGCTCAAACTCAAGGCCCTCTGGAAATTAGATCTTAAATCTTAAACGGAAATTATAACGTGATTAGTGATTTTGAAAGGTTTTCATAAGAATTTTTTTTTGCTTTTGAGTTCCCCTTTAAGCCAGCCACCTTAACCGTTAAGCTAACACAAGACTTTGGATGTTATGACGTAAGTAAAATTAGATTACGCAAGTAAGTACGTACTTAAGCCAAAAAAAATGACATAACTAATGTGACATTACAGTTAGATCATTTTACTAAAGGGGTGAGGTATACTAAAGTATCTATCTATAATTCCAGCAGTGTGTGTGTGTGTGTGTGTGTGTGTGTGTGTGTGTGTGTGTGTGTGTGTGTGTGTGTGTGTCCGCTGTTTCTCGACAACCACTGGTCCGATCTAAATGAAACTTGCCAGGTATATTGCTGGGGACCTGAGTATGTGCCTTTTCAAGGTTTGATATTAATCGGACAAGTGGTTCCCAAGTTATGGCCATTTATTTACCAAACCAATGACAGGACACGTTGCTTGGCGTTTTGCACCCACAGTATCTATCTTCTATCTATCTATAATTCCAGCAATCTGTTTGTTTGCCTTTTCAAGGTTTGAAATTAATCGGACAAGTGGTTCCCAAGTTATGGCCAAGTTAGAGCACGTTCCCCATTATGGGTTACAACGTACGGACTTCCGGGTAGTGATGACTTACTGTATTCTAATAATTTCTCGATTTCTTATGCGCATTTTATGGATAAACACAATGCCCCAATCCAGTCGTCGTTTACGAGAGCGAAGGAACGGCATGTGTGGTTGTTTGAAAGTTTTTTTTTTTTTTTACTTTCTATTGCCTTCATCTTGTGTTTTGATCTTTACTCATCATGCCCTCGGATCCTCCCCAGCAAGTGGTGGTGAAGAAGGGTTTGAAGAAAGCTGTTTCTAAGGCGACACGAAAGGTTACCGTTAAACGGCGTTCTCACAGAAAGGAGAGCTACACCATTTACTTCTACAAGGTTCTGAAGCAAGTTCACCCTGATATAGGTGTTTCTTCCAAAGTGACGAACATCATGAATTCCTTCGTGAATGACACCTTTGAGAGAATCGCCTTCGAGGCATCTCGTCTGGCGCATTACAACAAACGTTCGACCATCTCATCACGGGAGATCCAAACAGCAGTTCGTCTGCTCCTTCCTGCGGAGTTGGCCAGGCAATGCCATGTCCGAAAGTACAAAGGCTGTGACCAAGTACACCAGCTCCAAGTGAACTCGGATTCGCAACCCGCGTTTTTCCAGTTTAATCCCCAAACGGCTCTTTTCAGATAAAACGACTACTACTACTACTACTACTACTACTACTACTACTACTACTACTACTACTACTACTACTACTACTACTACTACTACTACTACTACTACTACTACTACTACCTTAATGACCCAAATGAAACCCACCTTTTTGTGGGATCGCCCATATGAGTTTTCCTCTTTCCACACCCCTCAATTCCGAGCATCCTCTCTCGTATCCCTCTCAACCATTTCCTTCCACCTCATTCCACCTCAGTTTTTGGTTTTCTACTTCACCCCATGCATCCATAACAAAGGCCTGCCACAGCACGTTCCGCTCCTCCCTCCAAAACACATGCTCTAAACACCGCAGACGCATCTTCGCTTCTGTTCCTTACTCCTTCCCACTTCCTAATATTCTCATTCATCTTCTTTTCGCTCTAAGAGATCCTCATCAGCCCTTTCATCACCACAATCTCCATCTATCCTCTTCGTTCCTCAAGGCTCAAAGCCTCCGCTTCATACAGGAGAACTGGTCTTGTAAATTATTACCATTTCGTAAGTCTTCCTCTTGGGCTGAATCAAAAACTTTCGATCATGTATTACCTAGAAACACTCCCACTTACTAATACTCACCAAGTGGATCTGGCCAACTGTTCCTGATCAACCATTTAATTGGAGTGTTTGCATGAGTGCTTAAGCCACTTGCCGAATTCCTTACGGTCGATAGTGATACCGTGCTACGTCCTTCTGAACGAATCTTTCAATCACTGTGGACACTTTTGCCCGCCACGTCATTCAGAGCGAGTGGTTCATACTCTGTCACTCTGAGCGAGCGTTTCGTGCTCCGTCACCCTGAGGGAGCGTTCCGTGCTCCGTCACCCTGAGGGGGCGTTTCGTGCTCCGTCACCCTGAGGGGGCGTTTCATGCTCCGTCACCCTGAGTGAGCGTTTCGTGCTCCGTCACCCTGAACAAGTGGTTGGTGCTCCGTCACCCTCTGGGAGCGTTTCGTGCTCTGTCACCCTGAACAAGTGGTTGGTGCTCCATAACCCTGAGCGAGTGGTTGGTGCTCCATCACGCTGAGTGAGTGGGTCAGCACCATCACCCTCAGGGAGTGTTTCGTGCTCCGTCACCCTCAGGGAGTGTTTCGTGCTCCGTCACCCTCAGGGAGTGTTTCGTGCTCCGTCACCCTCAGCGAGTGTTTCGTGCTCCGTCACCCTCAGCGAGTGTTTCATGCTCCGTCACCCTCAGCGAGTGTTTCGTGCTCCGTCACCCTGAGGGAGCATTTCTTGCTCCATCACCATGAGGGAGCATTTCGTACTCCATCACCCTGAGCGAGTGTTTCGTGCTCTGTCACCCTGCACAAGTGGTTCATGCTCCGTCACCCTGAGTGAGTGGGTCATGCACCATCACCCTCAGGGAGTGTCATGCGCCGTATCCTTGAGCAAGTGGTTGGTGCTCCATCACCCTGAGCGAGCGGGTCGTGCTCCATCACCCTGAGCAAGTGAGTCATGCTCCGTCGCCCTGAGCGAGTGGGTCATGCTCCGTCGCCCTGAGCGAGTGGGTCATGCTCCGTCGCCCTGAGCGAGTGGGTCATGCTCCGTCGCCCTGAGCGAGTGGGTCATGCTCTGTCACCCTGAGCGAGTGGGTCACGCTCCGTCATTCTTAACAAGTTGTTGTGAAATAACACCCGATTTCTGAGCCGTTTGCTGTATTCACGACTTTTCTAAATTACCGAGCCAAATTTTTTTTCCACCCGTCACAAGCAGCTGTTTATAAAGAATAATGTTTGTGAACATATCCCTGAAACATCAACATAAATGCAATTGTTTATCGGTGAAAGCTACTCAAGGTTTCTGGGTTGGATTCAGTAAGCATTGGAGTTGTTAATCACATTGACTCCAACATTCTTATTCTCCAAAAATTGCTGATGTTGGCCAAGAACGTGTCTGTGCCTGTGTCTGTGTCTGTGTCTGTCTCTCTCTCTCTCTCTCTCTCTCTCTCTCTCTCTCTCTCTCTCTCTCTCTCTCTCTCTCTTTCTCTCTCTTTCTCTCTCTTTCTCTCTCTTTCTCTCTCTTTCTCTCTCTTTCTCTCTCTTTGTCCCATCCTTGCTCTTCCCCATTCCCAATACAGTGCAGCACCCTCCTCCCACATCCAAATCTCTCATTCTCCCCTCCCCTCTCTGTCTTTGTCTCTGGACATATCCGGACGGTGGTTATGTCTGGACCGTGTTTGTCTCCGGACGTGTTTGGTCAGAATTTGTCTCCGGACATGTCCGGGCCGTGTTTATTTCCGGACGGGAGGTTGTCTCCGGGCATGTCCGAGTGGTGTTTATCTCAGGCCAGCTTGACTCCAGATGTATCTGGGTGGTGTTTGTCTCCGGACGTATTCGGAATTGTTTGTCTCGGGACCCGTCCGGGCGGTATTTATGTCTGGATGGGAGTTTGTCTCAGGACCATGTTTATTCTATGACTGATCAGAAATGGATTTCAAACAATATTTTGTTTCCATCTTCACTGTTATTCCATGCAGAATCATTTTGATGAAACCGTATGAATCATAATAATTAATGCTCCACCACACGTTAATTCCCTTCCTCTCACCTCATCCTGTCTTCCCTTCCCCCACCTATCCTTGCCCCCCTCCCTCCTCTTTGCTTTCCCCTCCACCTCTTCGCTCCCCTCTACCCCTCTCTCTTCCCCCCTCTTTTTCTCACTCCCCCCTTTCGTATTACCATCAGCGAAGCGACGGGTGGTATTTGTCAGTATAATAACAAATGTGTGTATGGGGGGTTGGCATTATTTTTGTGCCTTTGTGTGTGTCCTCCATAACTCCAAAAGCATGAATGGACACCTCGTGGCCCAAAGCTTTGCATGCATATGAAGGGAGCTCCAACGGAGTGAATGAATTGAAACTGGGTATTTAGGTAAATTTATACACCCCTTTTGAAGGTAATTAACGGGGTACTCATTAGGAAAAACCAAAAACGGGCTTAACCTTGGTCAGCCTGCTTTCCCGTCGCAGAGGTCTTAAGCCGCGATTTTGTTTAGGCCTGCTCAAAAATGGCTTGCCTTGGAACCACAATGCACTCACATGGACTAATTAAAGTATATTCCCCCCAAAAAACTTTCAAACCACGTGCCAGAAACAACAACCACACAGGCCGTTCTTTCGCTCTTGCGTGGCCGTACGTGCAAAAAAAAAAAAAACTTTCAAACAAACACACAGGCCGTTCCTTCGCTCTCGTAAACGAAGACTGGATTGGGGCATTGTGTTTATCTATAAATGCGCATAAGAAATCGAGAAATTATTTTTATTAGTAGTAGTAGTAGTAATCCCACAAGAGGCTGTCCACATCTTATGTACCTCTATTCTCAACGTGTGGAATCGTCACACTACCTCTCGGAACCCTGACATCTGATGCGTATGTAATACATAAATGGCACCAAAAGCTCTGTGAATGTCAATGCATTTCAGCCTGTGAATGGCACACATCTGAAACGTGCAATGAAAACCATGCCAGCACATATTGAATGCCTCAATGAGCATATGATGCACTCTGTATTGAATCCAAAACCCCAGGCGTGAAGATCCACGTCTGACTCGGAGAAAGAAAACCCGTCAGGTGTCAGCGTCAAGCTCCCTCCATTATTGCTAAGCAAAGGTGTGAATCCTGTCTATAATTCACGGACAGGTGTTTGTTGCGCCACTCCTCCGACAGATCTGGGCCGATTACATCCAGACTTGCTACGTAGGATCAGCAGGACCCCAATTAATGTATAGTAGTGTTTTTTTATGTTTACTGGTAGTCTTGGGGAGGGAGGGGTGGGGTGGGGTGAGGCAAATTCTCTATGTAAATGTGTATCATGTAGCACCACCTCCAGGTGGGAGAGGGTATTACAAGTCTCTTCCATTTGCAGTATTCCTGTCCTCACGTTTTCCAGTGTAATGAGGTGTTTTGAATTATAAGCAGTCGGTATGTTTTTACTTCATGTACGTAGCCCGGGTTATTTTTCTTCGCCGAAACAGAGCTGTCAGTTACCTATACACCGCCCAAATAAAGGTAGGCGTCAGAAGAACGTGTTGCTTTCTTGAAACAAGATCGCCTGTCGGGTCGGGTACTCTGCATGTTATTAATTTCCCAACACACCAATTGCTCCCTGCAGAAATCTTTATCAGGTGTCAGTGTGAGCTGCTTTGCAACTCACACCAACTTCATCTGCCGTTGGATGAATGAATCACCTTTGAAATGTTTCACCGAATCACGCTGTCACGTTTTTATTGAATTATTCATCTGTCGCTGTTGTAAAAAAAATCTCGCCAAGTCACACCAAAGCTGGACACTCCTTCCCAACATGGACACATTCGGTGGCAATGCAGCTCCAGAAAAGTGCGGTGTCGTTCACCGTGTCAACAGAAAGCGTCTTAATTGCAAACGCACGGAAAAACAGGTTTTGATGAATGACTCCTGACAATTTGCAATGAGGGCACGGTTCAATCACACAGGAATGCGAAATTGCTAACGCCGTGGAGGCTGTGTAAAACAAGCAGACGAACTCAGGTGCTTATGGGGCGGGGTTTGCGAACATACAAGGCGGAGCGAGAGGACGTCACGTGCTTATGGGGCGGGGCTTGCGAAGATGCAAGACGGAGCGAGAGGACGTCACGTGTGTGGGAAGGGCGTGCAAAGATACAAGACTGAGCGAGAGGACGTCACGTGCTTATGGGGCGGGGCTTGCGAAGATACAAGGCGGAGCGAGAGGACGTCACGTGTGTGGGAGGGGCGTGCTAAGATACAATACTGAGCGAGAGGACGTCACGTGCGTGGGAGGGGCGTGCGCGAGCCAATCGAGGGTGTGGTGGCATGCAGGTCGGTAAGCAGGATTTGGTCAAAGGATATGGGAGAGGTTGTGTGGAGCTGCGTGTTTTCATTGGAAGTATTGGTTCCACCTGTCCTAACAGGTGATACAGACTCGAGATCCCGAGCAGTACTTTCCAGATTCACGATCCTGCGTTCTCAGCTTAAAAAAGTCATTGCAAAAGGCGAAACATGACATAATCATCACGTGAGCGCATTCGAAAGCACTGAAATCGAGCCGATGTTGAGAAGGCATTGCTCACGAATCAAGGCACCTTGACTATCATATATATATATATATATATATATATACATATATACATATATATACATACATATATATACATATACATATATATATATATATATATATATATATATATACATACACATATATATATATATATATATATACATAAACATATATATATATACATATATATACATATATAGATACATATATATACATATATAGATACATATATAACATATATATACATATATACACAGCTCTGGAAAAAATTAAGAGACCACTGCAAAATGATCAGTTTTTCTGGTTTTACTATTTATTGGCTGCTCTTAGAGCACCCTTGTTCTGGACATTTCCATCTGTCTGTCTGTCCGTGAAACTTTGGTCATGCCTCGGGGCTAAACCACTCAACCGATTCCAATGAAATTTGGTAGGTAGGACCAATATTTCTGGGAATCGTGTGCTTTCGAATATGGGACCCCGGGCCCCAGCAACGGCCCTTTAAAGTGGTCAAAAAATCGAAGCTTAGAGTTTTGTGCACAATCTATCTAGCTCCCTTCATGCCAATTTTCAGCCCTAACAAAAAAATATTTGTAGGAGGAGATAGGTTTTGGGCGAGTACATGTCGAACATTTCAGAAATGGTTAATTGCGAATATCTCTAAGAGAAAGAGTCTGATTTTGATGAAACTTGGGTGAAATGTGTATAATGTGGCTGGCATGTTCACAAAAATGAATGGTTGCTATGCACACCTCCGTTGCTTAGCAACAGATAAAATACTTTATCGAACATCCTACACCTATTGTGGACTGTACAAAAAAATCTAATACCTCCGAGGGACCTGTTTTTTTTGTGCCCAAGTTGAATGTCTTACAACATCATATAAAAAAATAAAATCTTTAGCGAATAGATAAATGGAATTACCAGGGCTGCCATTTGTTCGAGTCTCTTTGGAAACATGCCTGAAATTTCACAAGGCGGGTTTCTGGGTGCAAACTAAGAGGGCTGTGATAATCATATTTATTGTGCTAAATTGATTGATAGCATGTACATGAATATCGGCTAGTCGCGTCGGCCAGCTTTCCATCTAGAGCGAGCAGCCATGTCGCCTACCGGCTTGGAGGTATGTGTTTGAGTAAAATGAACATTTTTTTTTTAATTCTATAAACTACTGACAACATTTCTCCCAAATTCCGAATAAAAATATTGTCATTTAGAGCATTTATTTGCAGAAAATGACAACTGGTCAAAATAACAACAAAGATTCAGTGTTTTCAGACCTCAAATAATACAAACAAAACAAGTTCATATTCATTTTTAAGCAACACAATAATAATGTTTTAACTTAGGAAGAGTTCAGAAATCAATATTTTGTGGAATAATCCTGATTTTCAATCACAGCTTTCATGCGTCTTGGTGTGCTCTCCACCAGTCTTTCACATTGCTGTTGGGTGACTTTATGCCACTCCTGGCGCAAAAATTCAACCAGCTTGCCTTTGTTTGATGGCTTGTGACCATCCATCTTCCTCTTGATCACATTCCAGAGGTTTTCAATGGGGTTCAGGTCTGGAGATTGGGCTGGCCATGACAGGGTCTTGATCTGATGGTCCTTCATCCATACCTTCATTGACCTGGCTGTGTAGCATGGAGCATTGTCCTGCGAGAAAAACCAATCCTCAGAGTTGGGGAACATTGTCAGAGAAAAAGGAAGCAAGCAAGTGTTCTTCCAGGACAACCTTGTATGTGGCTTGATTCATGAGTCCTTCACAAAGACAAATCTGCCCGATTCCAGCCTTGCTGAAGCACCCCCAGATCATCACCGATCCTCTACCAAATTTCACAGTGGGTGCCAGACACTGTGGCTTGTAGGCCTCTCCAGGTCTATGTCTAACCATTAGACGACCAGGTGTTGGGCAAAGTTGAAAATTGGACTCATCAGAGAAGATGACCTTACTTCAGTCCTCTACAGTCCAATCCTGATGGTCTTTTGCAAACCTCAGCCTGGCTCTTCTTTGCTTCTCATTGATGAAGGGCTTTTTTCTAGCTTTGCACGACTTCAGCCCTGCCCCTCGGAGCCTGTTTCGAACCGTCCTCGCCGTGCACTTCACCCCAGCTGCCATTTACCATTCTTTTTGTAGGTCACTTGATGTCATCCTACTGTTGTTGAGTGACATTCGAATGAGTTGGCGGTCATCCCGGTCAGTGGAAAGTCGTTTTCGCCCTCTGCCAGTCTGTAGCTTTGTTGTCCCCAATGTCTGCTGCTTGATCTTGTTCTTATGAACCGCCATCTTTTAAATTTTAAGGATGGAAGCGACGTGACGCTCACTGTATCCCTCTGCCAGTAAAGCCAGAATTGAACCCTTCTTTTCCTCACTCAAAACTTTTCTTTTCAACTCTTTTGGCATGGTCAATAGTTATTTTTTTAATTCCAATTACTTTTGAGGTACTACTAGCACTGTTGTTGCCATCCAGCTGGTCCTATTGCAAGAGGATAGTGATGACCACAGCAGTGGTTTTTATACTTTTCTTTGTCAAATAAGATTCAGTTCAGGTGATCACCTAATCAGTACCTCACTAAGTAGAATGAGGTGTGCCTGTGTTGGAATTCAACAGACACTGGAATGGAATGGCTGCCCATACATGTAGAGATGCTGATTTAATTTTTTTTTGGAGTGGTCTCTTATTTTTTTCCAGAGCTGTTTATATATATATATATATATATATATATATATATATATATATATATATATATA
>BROF01007135.1:0-19240 GCA_024346535.1 Eptatretus burgeri | reverse complement strand
TAAGGACCAACAGTACTTTGTTAAAAGGGAATTCCACAAATGCCAATATACACATGCCATGTATGTTTAAAATCAACCAATCCAAATAAAAGTTTTACAACTAATCTTGATGAACAATGTATGATCCTTTTGATAAACCCACATACAACCCCAAGCAGGATATATTTGTGTGAGACATTCATCAAATGTTTATCAATTTGCTGCTAATAGTTAAATGGAACCGAAAAAAAGATTTTCCTCATCGATACAAATCCATTTGAACATTTATCACGAAGCAACATTCCTTAGCCACGAAGAAAATTATAATTGTTAAAATGAGGATGGTAGTTCATCAAAATCACTCGATTTGCTAAAGTTTTTCATGATTTTTATAGATGGTGCACATTGAAGATTTAGTTTGTCTTTTCACTGTTATGGGGGAGGAGAGTTAAAGGTACTTTATGTGATTTTCAAATCCCTAAATTCCAGGGTTGACAGGATGGCCTAGAGAAAAGCACACTCGCCTTTGAACTGTCTAGCCTGGGTTCGAATCCCGACCCAGCTATAAACTGTCAGCCCAGTGTTTCACAGGCAGGGTGATTCATCAATGTGTCTGCCGTCCCTTGGATGGTCATTAATTGGGGGTTCTGTCTGCCAGCATTCGCCGGTGAACGTTCAAGATCCTACAGTGTCCCTCGCGAAGAGTAGATGAGCTATCATCGACACCATGAACAAATTCCAAATTCCTGCCATAACTCGTCGAATGTCAGACCAGGCCAGCCGGCTAGTGAAGACTTGGGCTACGCTTCCCCTGGCCGACCCCACAAAAAAGCTGGGATAATGGTGACCGTTAAAGAAGAAGAAATACCTTAGCATCTTGCGATTTACCATGAACTGAAATGTTACTCAGGGTTGGCAGGATAGCTCAGAGGTATACGTACTCGCCTCAGACGTAAGCTTGGGTTTGAATCCCGACAGGTTTAAACTGTCATCCAGGTGTTTCGCAGGTAGGATGAGGTATCAATGCACATGCTGTCCATGAGATAGACACTGTGTGACCAGTCTGCCAGCAATAGTTGGTGGTTGACGTTTAAGATCCAACCAAGCCCTTTGTGAAGAGTCGGCAAGTTATCACCGGCATCCTGAATAAATTCTGAATTCCTACCCAAATCAACATCAGTTTAGTTTCTTGTGACAGAGTGGCGATCTGCCTGGGATTAATTGGTTTGAGCCTCAAAAATGTTTCTCAACTTGTCGTGAATGTCACAAAGCTGTCAAGTGTCCAGGCCTCCATGACATTAAACACCTTGTCCACGTTACGGTACCATCTCAGCCGAAGGTCTCAAATGGTTTGTAATGAGGAAATTAAATCCACCCCATACAAGTTGTTGTTTTTTTTTTAAACACACTTGCGCACACGTACACTAATATATTTATAAAAACATTAACTCATCAACCAATTGATAAAAGTTTTATGTTTATTTACAAGATAAAAGTTTTAAATTCTACTTATTTTTTAGATGTGCAGACATGAGTTGAACATATACAAACAAATAGGTAAAATATAATTCGGGTGAAATTCAAAACTTTGTGTGAGGGGATATTAATCATGTTTTCACAAATGCCTTGCAACAAGGCACAGTGTCTTATCACAAGGTCAGGTGCCTTTGCATCAAAAGCCTTTGTTCCCAACACATCATTCCATTTCCTAACTCTATCTTGTCCTCTCCCCCTGCACCCCCAACTGCCAACTCATAACCATACGGTTCCTGGTTAGTACGAAGCTTTTCACCTGAGATTGTGGAAATGGTCCTGTCCAGCCTTGATATTTCTGCACCTGAACCAAGTATCATCAGAGATCAGGTTCCAAAATCCTGGGCAACTGAGATTACATTAGTCTTCATTAAATCCTCATTGAGAGTTGCTTTACTTTCCGACAAATAGAAGAACACATCCCCACAAGTCCAAACAAGGTGTTGCTCTCCTAAAACGAACGAGTTTACTTAAGCAACTTTATACCAGTTACTCTTTTGTGAGCATATATTTATTACGTATGCACCAGTAAAGGGAGGAAGAGGGAAAAGGGGAGTGAGGGGGAAAGGGAAAGTGTGAGGGAAAGGGGAAGGGGGAGTGAGAGAGGGGAGGAAGTGAGGGAGGGGACGAGGGATGTGGATGTGAGGAAGAGGGGGCGGGGTGGTGTGAGATTGGGAGTGGGGGTGAGGGAGAGGAAGAAGAGGTGGTGGGTAGGAAGAAGAAGGGATGAGAAGAAAGAAGAGGGGATGAGAAGAAAGAAGAGGAGGGGATGAGAAGAAAGAGGAGGAGGGGATGAGAAGAAAGAGGAGGGGATGAGAAGAAAGAGGAGGGGATGAGAAGAAAGAGGAGGGGATGAGAAGAAAGAGGGGGGATGAGAAGAAAGAGGAGGGGATGAGAAGAGGAGATTAGGAGGAAGAAGAGGGGATTCAGAGGAAAAAGAGGGGATTCGGAGGAAGAAGTCCTGACATCCAAGTTTTGGTTTATACCTGGCAGGTTTGTTTCCCGAAATCATGGAAGCAACATTTTAACCTGAAACCGATTAACGGCCTCGCTTTCTCGTTCTTTCCATCGAAGCACACAAGTAGGAACATCTTTACCGTTTCTCTGGGAAGCCCACTTGTTGAACCATCTGTCGCTTTCTGCAGTTGTCTTCTGGCAAACGTCCTTTGCGCTTTTGGCTTGATCACCAAACACAACCCGTCTTGGGTAGATCACAGTTATTAGCTGGTCTTTTGATACAGAAGCCATCTGAGCATTCTTCAGAATACTTTGTGACAATATCTTAGTTCCTCACAACATCGAAGCAATATTTGTAGGCGGTGCCAAGACATAGCTTCCCACGTCCTGGTTGTGCTTTCGTATAAAGCCTTTGGCATTATCTGCCTTTCCTGAGAGAATTCTGAGACATGGTGTATACTCCTCATCACTGAAGATGCAATATTCTGTTCCTTAACAGCTTTCATACACCCCCATTATGTGTTTTATGATATCGAGTCTCCCTCCAGCTCATGTACTGTATGCATCGATAACTCGTTTGTCTTCATTCATAATTCCCCTTACCTCCCTTCTTTGAAGCTTGCCTTCCCGTGTCTGCCATCTTCCCTCCAGCCTTTCAAGGTGGAAGCTTGCAGTCTGAAACTTCATCACTACTTCGCAAGTGGCAGAAATCACGGTTGCCAGGTTAATCAAACAAGCACGCAGTTACGAACACACCCCTCCGATCGTTACTCACGCTCGCACTGTGTCGGTGAATCAATTATAAAAACTTTAAAATCAATTCGTGGACTAGCTCCAAAATACACGAATAATCCGCTATCCTGGCAAAAAAAAAAAGAAAGCCTTCTCACCGACTTCATTCAGAATTTTGGTTTCGAAGCTCCAAAAGAAAAATACACCGAAAAATCACTTTCTCCAAGTATGATCCACACTGATTGGAAACTGCCCTGACTTCCTGAGTCGGAATGGCAATCCGACCGGGATTGCAGACGAGTAACTGTATCGGCAGAACCAACGCTCTGCATAAGGCACGGCACACGATGATGAAAGCCCCCTCAAGATGGTCTTTGCAGAAAAACAAAATGTTTCCAAAACACCATCAATTCATGATGATGTTATTAACTCAGGTTTGGATATGGATTTCTGATACTGTGACAATTTTTCTCTTGTCTAATGATATTCTCGGCCGGCAAGACGGACTAGTAGAGGTATGCACACTTGCCTTTAAGCGGTCTAGCCTGGGTTCAAATCCCTTCCCAGCTATAAAATGTCTGCAGAGTTTCATGGGCAGGGCGAGATTCATCAATGTGTGTGCCGCCCTTCGGATGGACGTTGAAACTGGGCATCCCGTCCGCCGACATTTGTTGGTGGACGTTAAATATCCCATGGTGTCCTCTGCAAAGAGTAAGCGAGGTATTGCCAGCACCGTGAACAAATTCCAAATTCCTGCCTTAACTACTGCTGGGAAGGCAATGACAAACCAACCCAGTATTATACTTGCCAACAAACTGCTCCGACATCACCGACTCTGTAACAGAGTATGGTACATCAGAGAGAATGATATTCTGGACTTTGATGTAAAGTGCAGGGTGGTCAATGAACCTTAGATACTGAAGATAAGAATGCATTCGCACAACAAGGCACACATACACTTTCCTCAATTTAGTATACTTGTACTGTACTTCCAAACATTTAACACTTTCTCTCGAAAATGAAAAGTCCCTCTTCACCTTCAATTTGTTACCTCCACCACCGAAGGTGAACAGAGGTTATGTTTACACCCCTGTTTGTCTGTCTGTCTGTGAGCAAGACATCTCAAAAAGTTATGGTTGGATTCAGACGAAACTTGGCGGACAGGTTGAATGTGTGAGAAGGACCGAGTGATTTGATTCGGGTGAAGATCCGGACATGACAATTTTTCTTATTTTTCAACTGATTCTTCACCATTGAGAGATGGGGCCAAAAACGATATATAGTACGACATCTCAAAAAGTTTGAGATGGATTTGGACAAAACTTAGTCGATTATTTATTTATTTATATGCAGCATGTGGCTGCTTGGCTGCATCATTTTCTGGGGGTGTGGCAGTGCCGCTGATGCAATGCCTCGTTACCAGTAAGCTGGTACTCATTTTGCCAACATCGGAAGGATGGGAGGCTGAGTCAACACACCTGGTGTTAATTCAACGGTTAAAGGCAGGAGCTTGAACTCAAGATCCTTGGATCTTAAGCCAGCCACCTTAACCCTGAAGCCAACACCAAGCTTACTTGGTGGCCGAGTTTGGTTAATGGCAAGAACAATCCAATTAGATTTTGGTCAAGGGCCGGATATAGATCCGGCCTGTCAGTGGGATACAAACGTAAATAGTTCAGCCTGGTGGACGTATGCGCCTCTACCGAGTGCAGTTATAGTTAATTCCTGTTTCTCCAATCTCTTACCCCTTCTGTCCTACAGTCCATGTACATTTGTCTGTGCCTTGTTGCTCACAACTCCATTGTTAGCGAGTAAAAACCTTCTATACTTTATTGTTTCATTGTACGACTAGCTGCAATGCCTATATAAAATAGTGGCTCAGGCTCATGCACAAATTTGCAACAAGATAACACGAACGGCAGAAATTTTAGAACAAGAGAAATTTGCCAGATATAAAAATTAATTCAATCAACATCGAGCATGATCTCTGACCTTTTGTAGAGTTACACATCAGTCCATCTGTGGTTCAGCAAACTTCATCTATATCAAAAATCGGATTTCCCAACACGAGTTATTAGACAACTGTGTATCAAAAAATTCCAGGCATCGCTCACATAGTAGACAGACATGAAGACCGTCTCTCCCTGTCTAAGTAGAGGAACAAATAAAGGCGTTTATTCAATTCCAAAGAGCCTTGCTCGAGGTTCTGCTGATAATGCCTCAACGTCCTTCGCAACTTTTGGGAGCAACGCTAAAGATACCATCAAGTCTTGCTATTGGGACCAGGATTAGTATTATTATTAATATTATATTACTGCTTCACTGCGCAAGGTCGTTGGCTGGATACTTGTTGGAGCTGGCACGTGGATTTGTGACGATAACATTGCAGAAAAATTTATTAAAGTGCTGATAGTTGGTCTTCCAGAATGGATGGTCGCATCACTAATAGAGACTAGACCGACGACGAGCTTAAGAACACAACATTGAATACCATCCTCAGTCCAGTGCGGACAGAAAACCTGCCCTCTTCAGCGCAAGTGGTTTTGTTTGAACGTCTGCATAAACATTTCTCTAATATCGTTTGTTCTCAGGTACAGTGTATGAACATTTCTCAGATAGAAATAGCCTTGCAGTGTTGCGAAAACCAGCTACATGACTTCCGATAATAACGAACGTCCGTCACGATCCTGTCCAGCCGGCAAGACCACGCGGTTACGGTTAAGACAGTTACACCGATGAACATCTCAAACTTCTCATGAATATAATCAGAGATGAGGACAGTAAATGTAAACTTTTCCGACAGCAGATCCTCCAAACTTTCAAAACTGCATGCTGACATCCATCATGGACTTCGTCGAGTGTTGTATTAAGCGTGCCAGAATCGAGCATTCACATTTTCGAGGAACCACACAATGACGTAACGGCGCAGAGGGTTACATTTCGCCATAGTTTACATTCTCATGGTGGCACAAATTCAACGGTAGTTTATAAAAACAAAGAAAAAAAAAAGGGGATGTGTTCAACCTGATAAACTTGTCTTTTGTGCATAAAAATCAATTCTCCCATTCAAGCTACCTTTACAGTAAATATTATCACAATTGATATCCAGCAACAAAACTGTCAAGTATGACGAGTCAATTTCAACAAAATGCAGTCCAAGACATGCAAACGGCTGGAGCAGTAAGCTCGGCTAATTATCGTGTTCTCAACTCTTAACAGGGTTCAAGAGAATGTTGGGAGAAAAATAATAAAACAATGGATCTTAAAACTGTGAGATGTCTATCGGCCTCTTGTACGTGTAACAAAAGGACTCCTTAACCGCAGTTCACCTGTACTTCCAACTGCTTCACAAAGGCTAAAGTTAAACGCTTTCCACATTATCATCAACCTGGAATTATTTTACCTCATAGGGAAATCGATGAGATTGAACTAACACCCAAATGGGAATTTGAAAGACTGACTGAGAAAACCCGGTCGCATGCTTGTGATGCTGAAAATACAGTGTGATATTTGTCGTATCGTTAGGGACTCATCAAACTGCTGTTCGGAAACACTGGTAGGAAGAAGACAAAGGCATGGTAGCACCCAGTTAAATGGCCGGCAGGACGGCTTAGAAGTGCGCACGTCCGCCTCCAAGCCGTCTCGCCCGGGTTCGAATCTCGACCCAGCTATAAACTGTCATCCTGGTGTTTCGCAAGCATGGCGACGTGTCAATGTGTGTGCCGTCCCTCGGGTGTACGTTAAACCAGGCGTTGGTGGATTTTAGATTCCACAGTGTTCTTCACGAAGAGCAAGTGAGCCATCGCTGGCACCCTGGCCAAATTCCTGCTCCAACCTGCAGGGGGCATTGCATCAGCGGCATGGCCACACTCCCCACTGATGATTCAAACCAGCAGCTGCGTGCTGGACATGAAACGATGACCTGGTTAAGTAAAGTACGTAACGACCTGCAGCTAGGCACAGGTGTGGCACCTGGCAGAGCTACATGCAGAATGGTTCGGGGTTTGTTTGTTTTTTCCTAAGAGCCTCTTCAAAAATAGTTACCGTAATATTGCTTTTCACAGACTATGGCGTCTCTGACCACCCCCTCCCGATTTATTCAGCACTGTGCACCTCCTTATGGCCAATCGTTCTGTGGTTATAAGTACTACCAAAGCATCCCGAACACATCGGCACACAAACAGTCGGCAAGCTTCAACACAAGGCAGAAGAAGCCTCGTCAAGGCATCAGTCCAAAATTGCAGGAAACTTCTTACACTAGTCTAGTGTTTCCCAAACTATGGGTCGCGACCCAAACATGGGTCACGAAGGGTCCAAAAATGGGTCGCGAGGACCCCCACAATTTTTTTTTTTTTAATAAATCAAGCGGGTAAAAGGCAATCGCACAAACGCCACATCGTAGGACAGTGCCGTTTGGTACCGTTCCACTCGATAATTCAGCCCGAG
Organism: Eptatretus burgeri; assembly: GCA_024346535.1. NCBI lineage: Eukaryota > Metazoa > Chordata > Myxini > Myxiniformes > Myxinidae > Eptatretus > Eptatretus burgeri. The sequence goes on along the minus strand of BROF01007135.1, from coordinate 11,593 downwards.
GTGCAGCGACACTTCCGTTTCTACCTTTTCTTCCCGTTCAGTACTTTGTACCCGCCCAAAACGGTTAACTGCAGGCCAATCATTTCGCCAGCTCCCCTTTCCAATTACTCGCTCTCTCTGCAACCGAAGTAATTTCGTCAGGTGACGAACTCAGTCCAGTCACTTCACATTGGCTGACCGACAAATCGAGACGCTGTTTTGTGTGATCTGCCTTGCTGGCTGGACTGCGCAGCGCAGTTTTCTGCTCCACATTGCGTTGCGTGTTTTGTGTCAGTTAGCCTTGACACCGACTCCACTGACTGATCTAGTCGCCTATTTCGTTTTGCAGGATGGAAAAGCGTTCCTACAAGCAAACATTTTTGGATGTGGGCTTCACTTCTATCAGTGATCGTGGTTCTGTGAAGCCACAATGTGTGTTGTGCTTCGAAGTGCTGTCCAACGAATCGTGGAAGGAAAACAAACTGAAGAGGCATCTGGCGACGAAGCACGCGGAGCACGTCAACAAGGATCGTGAGTTTTTCGAGTGCCGAAAAGCGGCTCTGAAGCGGAGCCGGTTTGAGCCGGCGACGAATCCAGCGCTTTTGGCCGCCAAGCAAGCGACGCTGGCATCCTACCTCATCGCAAGGAAGATGAAGCCACACACGACCGAACAGATCGTCAAGCCCGCAGCCATGGACATGGCCAGACTCGTCTGCGGCGACGACGTGGCCAAGAAAATGCAGTTCATTTCGCAATCTAGCAATCGACAACACGATTTGCAGCCGCATCGTCGACCTTTCGCGAGATATAAAGGACCAGGTGGTGGCCCGCATGAAGAAGGCGGGAAAATGGAGCTACCAACTCGATGAGTCGACGGCTGTCGGAAACGATGCCCAGCTCATGATTTTCGGGAGGTACGAGGGTGAGACGGACCTCGAGGAAGAATTTCTATTCTGCACGCCAATGAAAACGACGACAACTGGCGCCGATATCTTCAACGTCGTGGACAACTTCCAACAAGGAGAAGGCCTGAACTGGGAAAACTGTGTCAGCCTGTGCACCCGCGATGCTTGGTGTTCGACAGGGATTCACTGCGCGAGTCAAGCAAGTCAATCCGAACGTCGGAATTTTCCACTGCCTTTTGCATCTCGAGAACCTTGCTGCGCAACATCTGTCGCCGGATCTTTTGGCAGTGATGCAGGAGGTTGTCGCCGTAGTCAACATCGTCAAAGCCAGTGCCGTGAACTCTCGCCTGTTCGAGAAGATGTGTGTTGACTTCAGGTCAGAATTCCAACATCTCCTCTTCTACTCCAGTGTGAGATGGCTCTCCCGTGGCAAGGTCCTGCATCGTGTAGTGGAGCTACGAACAGAGCTGCAGATATTCCTCAACGAGAAGAACCATCGCCATGCCATCCGGTTCCACGAGAAGCCCTGGATGCTCAAAGTCTGCTACCTCAACGACGTCTTCGCCTCAGTGAACGAACTGAACACATCCATGCAAAGCAGGGATCAAAACATCATCACGCTCTCCGAGAAACTGTCGGCCTTCAAGGAAAAGCTGCTGCTCTGGAAGGGGAAACTGGAGCGCGGAATAACAGCGGCGTTTCCGTCATTGAACGAGTACTTGGAGGAGTGGGAAGACGATGAGATTGGAGCGCTCGATGCGATCAAGCCCATCCTGGTGAACCATTTGGAGAACCTGATCCCCGAGTTCGATCGCTACATCCCGGACAGAGATCTGGCGTCCCAGCACTGGATCAGGAATCCATTCCAGGCTAAGGTTGACGACCTGTCTGAGGATGTCCATGGACTGCAGGAAGAGTTCATCGAGCTGCATCACGACGAGTTCCATCGACAACTCTACGCCAAAGCGTCACTTGGATGGTTCTGGACTGCGGTCAAGAAAGAAAAGCCCATAATCGGCGCCGAAGTCATGAATGTCCTGCTCCCGTTTGCGACCACGTATTTGTGCGAGCAAGGCTTTTCGGCGCTGACGGTCATCAAAACCAAGGCGCGCAATCGCCTCGACCCCGGCCACGACATGCGCATTGCGCTCAGCAAGATCGAGCCCCGCATCGAAGACATCATGCAGACAAAGCTGCAATTACACCTCTCGCACTAATATAGTATGTATTAGCACTGGTTGTCTGATTTTATTATGATATTATGTTTTGTGGAAAAAGACGCTGATTGAAGCTTGGGTCGCGAGATTTTCACCACACCCGGATTTGGGCCGCGCTCAAAAAAGTTTGGGAAACACTGCACGAGTCCTTCTTTCAGACGTGCAAAACAGTACTGGTCCCAGCTTACTGTCATACCCCACTATTCGCGGGGGATACGTTTCTGAAAAAGTGTCGGGTGCAGGACAAAAATGTCAGATGCAGGACAAAAATGTCTGGTGTCGTTCCAGTCAGAGACGGCCAAACAAGGGATGCAGGTAATGATGAGGGGTAAGGGAAAACACAATGGATGGACAATATGGATACGTAGGCAAAATTGCGTTTGACCAGTTTGTGATTTTGTCAAGGTCTGAGGAGAGGGAAGAGGCTGCTGCCTGTCTGTCAGTATGATGAGAGATGTCACGGCACAGTTTGGAGTCATCAGCAAAGAGATAAAAAGAATTTTCCAGAGAGGAAGTGAGATCATTGATGATGATTAGGAATAAGATGGGGCAGAGAACACTGTTGTGGGAGTGTTCTCCAGCCTTGACAGGGAGAGGAGATAAAAGGTTTCCATTGAGAGTCATAGATTGTCTACGAGAGGGAAGGAAGCCAGTAATCCAATAGTGGAGTTGGCCTTGGATGCCATAGGCAGTCAGTTTGGAGAACAAGGCAGGATGCCAGATCGTATAAAAAGTTTGAGATGTGTCCAGAGAGACGGCACTGATCTCACTTCTGATATTGAGGGCCTCCACCATTGTTAGGAGAGTAGAAGCAGCATGTCCAAGGTAGACTGTCCAGGTCTGAATCCGAATTGATGATCTGAGATGAGGCTGTTGGAGAAAAGGAATGATTTTATGTCAACTGTGATGATATATTCCATGATCTTGCTGATGATTGGAAGTACAGGAAGCTAATTGGGCTGTAGTTAAGGGGATCTGTTTTTACACCATTTTTACGCAATTCTGTGTTGTTGGCCAATTTCCAATTTCCCAGGTGGATAAAGGAGACCAGTCCTGAAATGTATATTAAAAAAAATAAAAATAAACAAGTGGTGCCAGGCACAACAAATCCCGCCCATTTATTGACGAAGTTATGAGCAAAAAACAATTTTCACCTTTTCGTGACCTGACCTTGACCTTTGACCTAATTGGACCCAAAAGTTAATGGGGTCGTCCGAGGTTCATTACCCACCTATGGATACAATTTGACAGTGTTTGAGCCAGCCGTTTTCCAATAAAGTTGTATTTTCGTAACCATGTTTTAGTCGTCCAAGGTTCATTGCCCACCTGTGGATTAAATTTGATAGCGTTTGCCAAAGCCGTTTTGCCGTGAAGTTGCTAACAGACAGACAAACAGACAAACAAACCGGACGATTACAATATCCCGCTCCCTCCCTCCGGGGGGGGGGGAGGGGGATAAAAAGCGAATACATGAAGTGCAAATGTTGAAGCAGGTCACACTTTATCACCCGCGAATACATGGGGCGTGCGAGTAGCGAATCTGCGAAGAGCAGGGTCCAACAATATTTACCTCCATTTTCAATTGCAAATGGCATCAACACAATCCTTCAAGGTGATGTTTCTATTTGTGGGTAGCTTGTTTAGTAGCCACAGTTGTGCTGCCTATATCACCTAAATGGAAATATAACTACTGTATTTAAATGCAATTGATTCGAATCCAGACAGAGCATTCGCCGTCCAATGAGGAAGCACAGAGGTGAAAGATTAGCACCGCCCCTGTCCCCACCGAGGGTGGGGACAGGGCACATAACACTCCATGTACACAGTGCCATTATTTCATGTTTTTACATCAATTTGATAAGTAATTGATAGTTTTTGGTGTGAGGACCTTCCACGTGTGAAAAATAATGCAGAGAGTGAAAAATATTTCAGGAAAATTGGCCCAGGTGTGTGGAAAAGGGTTATAAGGAACAAATGTCTTATACATGTCCAAGACTTGTGGAAGACAGAGTGCAGAATGAAAGGCTCTTCATACATTTCCAAACATCTGGCCCAATTTCCCCGATATGTGCCGTACCACATTATTTTAACGTATACGACAGTCGATATCACAATAAAAACTTCCAATTCTAAATCACCTGTATTGGCTAACACCTTTGACATGGATTTTCACGTCATGGTGCAATGGATGATCCTCTTGTCATAAACTTCTCGATTCCATTCCCAGCCAAACACACAATGCAATGACAGCATGATCAACAACCATGCTTCAATGGAAATGACTGAGAAACTGCTTCTCCATTTGCAATGCAAAAAATAAATAAATAAAAATACAAATTCCATCACCGAAGAAACAGGTTTCTTTCCAAAACAAGAAAAGGAATAAAATATACAAAGGTGCAATTCTCAAGTTTAAAAACAAAACAAAACATGAAGAAAGGCCAGCAATGCATAAAGACTGCGAACAGATGGGAGGGTGGTGGTGGTGGTGGAATATAAGCACAACTCCTGCGTTGACATTTGACCAATGAAAAAGACGGCGAACCCGGATTCCGGGTCTTCGGAATCCGACCGTGCCTCAGATTGAGCTTTTGTGACATTGTTGCTGAACTCTGTGTCATGATACACGGGACCTAATCAGCAACAATTAAAGATTAGAGAAATATCCCTCACCTCCCCGATTGTAATCCAACTGCCTGAAGTCACCAAGCGAGAGGGTGTGGGCAAACGACATGGTGGTTTGTGTTCGAAGCACCGGGCACGTGCGAGAAGCGTTCCACCTCAGAAAAGCTCAATAGCATTTAACTCAAAAAAAAAAAACAACAAAACAACAAAAACGAAACAACAATTAAATACACGTTCAAAGTAGGGACGAGTACTCGCCTGAAACCTCCTCTCACCATCTTGCATGACTATGCCAGCTTGAATTAAAACATTCTTTTGATCTTGGACCAAAATAACTGCTGCAAGTTGATCCTTATTCGAGCAAATGCACATTCGACCGGATTCAATTAGGCCCGACGGCTGCATCATTACCGAGGCATGGCTCTGCCTTCGATGCAGTGCCCCTGCACATTAGACAACAAATTTGGAACTTGGACAGGATGCCGCACACACTGGCACTGTGGGGATCTTTTTAACGCGCGTACACCAGAGAATGCTCACAGATGGGACACCCGGCTCAGAGGCCCTTCGAAGGACGGCGTTACTCAAATATCGTGATGCCCCGATCACAGAGCACCAAGGTGAGAGCTTCTAGTTGGGTGAGGAATCGAAGCCGGACGAGACAGCTCACAGGTGAGTGCGCTACCTCTGAGCCATATTGTATGTTGATCGAAGTGAATGCATACAATTACGGCCACTGGTAGTTTGTAACACTTACATTTGAGAATCAATGATTTGGATTTCATTCGCAGCTTTGTTGTCCCCTCATATTTTACACAAACAAGCTTGTGCTCTCCCAAAAGCATTTCCAAAGTAATGAATGAAAAGCAATGAATTATTCAACTGAGACTTAAGGATTTTGAGGTTCAATTCCCAGTTCCTCCTTCCTATGAATCACTGATGCGAAGTCAATATCACACTACTTGCTGCTTGCAATCTTTGTGATCATCGATTGCATCAATGGGCGGTGTCCAGAACACAAATGTGAAAGCAAAGGTGGGCGTCATGCACCGGAAGAGTGAATCAAGGTGGACATGATATCATGGGGCATCAAAAAAGTAATCGCCCCAGACGAGCGGTAACGTGGATCACAACCCAAAAGGAGCCAACGTGTCATGGTTACATGGGCTTTCAAATGTTTACATTGGATGATGACAAAAGGGTAGGATGTAATTAACTTTAAACTTTGCTCGCAAAATAGGGCAGAACTCGCCCAAATCCACTGACCCCTCCAACTATACACTCAAAGCACCACCCAACCCCGCATCACTCAAGTTAGTCCACAATTAACACATCTAGAACTCCCTAGGACCCTATACCCCAAAAACTGGCTTTCTCCCCCCACTGTTTATTATTTTTAATTTCCTGCTCCATCACCTCTTTTCTCCCAAACTGTCCTCTCTCCCCAACCCCTTTACATCTCATTATGTCCCTCCAAATACTCCCATACCAAAACTACTCTCTCCCAAACATCCCTTACCCTAAAACAAAACAAAACCAAAAACAAATAAACAAACATCTCTCTACAAGCCCAATGGCTCCTGGTCTATCCAACCACACACACACACACACACACACACACACACACACACACGCTTGTCACATCTGCAACCAAGTCCCCGTATGTCAAGTTAGCGTTCTAGGCGAGTGATTGCATGACAAGAGCGAGCGAGCGAGCGCTGGGATGGGATGCAATACGGGAAGGGAGGGCCAAATAACCTTTACTCGTTCATGCCATTCCTTGAACTAAACATTACAACAACAACAAAAAACCCAGAGGAAAGGCTTCGTGACGACATGGGCTAGTGGGCGGACGTTTTGCTGAGCCAGATACTTGGCTGAGACTCTGCCCTGTCTGGCGCTTTTGTTGAGCAAGGTGCACCCCGAGATGGCGGCGAGAGGGTGTACCATCGCGTGGAAATTTGTGCAGAATACCCGGTAAGACCTGGCAGAGCGGATGATGGAAAAGGAAAGATGGCACTTCCAACACCGATCGTCCGGTTCAATGTCTACCTACACCAACCGGGCCTGTTAGTGTTCCCACCCGAACTCCTGGCTCACGATGTGACGAACCGAGGTTCAAATGCCATGTGCCAGATCACGGGTTTGTCCATTATCTTGCAACCAGACGCAGTGACGTCATGGTTATAGTCGGTGGTTCGAACCCGACCCTGGCCAAGTCATACCAAAGACTTTCCTTGCTCGACGCTCAGCATATAAAAAGGATAGAGCACGGACAAACAACCATAGCTTGGCAACCATTTCGTCGGCTTTGATGGGCTTAATGGCCTCCTGCGTTGAAGTTCCTTGGAAGAGAACTCAAACCGTGAATACAATGTCCTTGTAATTCGTGGAAGCGTACAATGATACCTCGCAATGTCTTTCACCTGCTTATGATAACAGAAACAAGCTGGATTATGAGACTCAGATAAACGTCAAAATAATTTATAAAATAACAATAATAATAACAACTTATTTATGGGATATTTTTTTAAAAGCCAAAACTTGGTGATGCACATTTTTGAAATAGCATGCTCAAGTGTGGCTCTTGCGATACTACGTGCATGTCAATAAGGACGTGTATTTCTCGATATATATATATATATATATATATATATATATATATCGATATATATATATATATATCGAGCTATTATGGAATTGTTCTTTCAAGGAAATGCGTGCCGATACAGGGTGATGAGAAAAATTGAAATATCGCACATTGCCTGCGTGGTGGAAGAGAGCCCATGAAACTTTCCGAGGAAGATCCGGCCATGAGATCAAACGGGAACTGAAACACGAATCAACCGTTCGCCGTTCATCTGCCGCCACAACCGCATCTCACAACGGCTGAACCTCGTCGGAATCGATTCACCGCAGCAATGTCAGAGTCGGATCTATAAATGGTGGGTTGATGTGGACACCTGCTCCGAATCACCTGTGTGTGAAGTCGCCTTAATTACACTAATGCTTACTCTCTGGAATATCGTACAGACAGCAGAGTTACCCGATCGTCGCAGGTTTGCATCGCCGGGCAATGAAAAATGATATCCACGAGACGTGACACCTCGCAGGGCCACCACTGCGGAGGTTATCGATAGGCAATGGTCTCACAGAGGCAGAATCTATTGCTTCACTTTCAAAGGGGGTTCATTTCATTCGGTATGCAACAGGTGGCAGCTGGTTGCATCACTGCTGAAGGAGCAGCTGTGCTGCTGATGCAGTTCCAGGTTCAGGCAAGAATTTGGAATTTGGCTAGGGTGTTGGAGATAGCTTGCCTTCTCTTCGTGAATGACACCGAGGGATCTTTAACGTCCATCAACTAAACGCTGGCAGATGGGACGTATAGTTTAGTCCATCTGAGGGATGGCACTCACATTAATGCCTCACACTGCCTGTGGGCAGGCAGGATGGCCTCGAAGTACACACACTCGCCTCGATGCTGTTTCGCTTGGGTATGAATCCCGACGCAGCTATAAACTGTCATCCCGGTGTGTTACACATACACAGTGGTTCATCAATGTGTGCGCTGTCCTTCGGATGGACGATAAACTGGTCGTTTATAAATAAATTTATTTTATAAATTTATAAATAAAAAATAAACTGGACGATAAACAAACGCTAAAGATCCCACGGTGTCCTTCATGAAGAGTAGGTGAGCTAGCGCCAACACCCTGAACAAATTACAAATTCCAGCGCTGACCAACAGGGAACACTGCATTGGTAGCACAGCCATGCTCCCAGCAATGATGCAAACCAGCAGCCACAGGCAGCACACAAAAAATGAATGAGTGACCCTGCCTGTCAAACACCAGGATGGCAGTTTATAGCTGGATCAGGATTCAAGCCCGAGTTAGACAGTTCAGAGGCGAGTAGATGCACGTCCCTCAAGGGCCTGGACCACCCTCTGCCAGCCACCCACAAAGGAAGTAAGAAATTAAACTAGGTTATAGCTCATATATATATATATATATATATATATATATATATATATATATATATATATATATATATATATATATATATATATATATATATATATATATATATATATATATGTCTGCAGGGTCTCTTAACCAAAAGATACTGTGGGATATTCAACGTCCCATGCATGCAAGCACACGGAACATCCAAATTAACAACCTCCTCCAAAGGACCATCCGCCCCCTGGAGTCACTATACCAGATAGCAATGACTGTTCAATCAAACGAAATCCAAATCGAAGATCAAACTCAAGACCGGACGGCTCAGGCACACCACCAAATGAGCTACTCTGTTGACCAGCAATTTCAGCAAAGGGTACGTTCTCACAAGACAAAAATACGTCTGCAGCAATTTCGATTAAACTCTGAACCAAACACATGAATGATCAAAAACAAAAGGTATTATACGAGCATTACAACCTGCACTTTGAGATGTCTGAGGTTAAAAATTGCAATGATGACATTTTTAACATCTTGAAAAGACAACACTTGCATTTATAAAGAAATATAGCCCGTGGGGATAATATTACACACTCGTACGCAACGATGTATCTCTTTCAGCAAAAACAGACTCGGACATCTCATGAAAAAGCCTGCACAGACTTTAAATGAAAGACAACGAGAGGAGGAAACACCAAGGTCAATAATATCCTAAACAGACGGAGGTCTTGAAGAGCTGCATAATGTTATCGCGGGACAGCATCAGGTGCCACCAATCACGATCTTGCATGGAGCTGTGAATGCATTTTTCCAACATCATGTCACACTGCAGCGTGTTTTGCAACAAACAAACATCTCTTGGAGGACACACACACACACACACACACACACACACACACACACACCATTGTGATACCTTCACACGGGAGATCTCTTTAGGGGGCGGGGTGGGGATGAAAACCGACGGGCGCGCAAGATGCTTTGGGATATTTAACATCTAATTTGTGTGCAAAAAGATATCAGGCTAAAAGACCCCTCAAAAAGACGGTGTGCTCTGCAATAATTTGACTTCCCTTGCGCAACAGCGATGAAACATTTTGAAGTCAGATACGATTCCCGAGTGAATCAAAATCTGACCCAACACCTCAAAGACAATTTTTTGACAAATGAATTTCTCCTTCCATCCAGGAGAGAGCAAGAGCACAGAGAGCAAAAGCGGCAACATCAAGGAGCGCATAAAAGTAAAAACAAAGTATGCGAGTAAAATGGTGAATGAAAAAGGAATACAGATCGAATTGATGCATTTGGGTGAAGGGCAAAGATTAAGAAAGTGAAAGTGGCGAGTCATCGAATGAACAAAAGGAACAATGATGAATAAAAGGTCAAATGAGTGAGTTCAGCGAAATAACACACAGACGAGTGATACAGAGTCGAAAACGAGCAAAGGGTTTTAACCTGTGATATCCAAACCGAGGATTGGGTGGGCAGGTGAGGTGTGAGGAGAGTCATCCATGAGGGATTGCAGATCCGAAATGAGCGACGCGAGGGGAGGGAGAAATCAAAGGTGAGGAACCCGAGCAGGACACGCGGTGAGGGGAGGGATCCGAGGGGCGACGCGGGGCGGTTCGAGACCCGAGGAGGAGGCGCGGGACGGTGAGGGACCCGAGGAGGCGACGCGGGACCCGAGTGGGCGACGCGGGACGGTGAGGGACCCGAGCGGGCGACGTGAGGAACCCGAGCGGGCGACGCGGGGACGTGAGGAAACCGAGCGGGCGACGCGGGGCGGTTCGAGACCCGAGGAGGAAGCGCGGGACGGTGAGGGACCCGAGGAGGCGACGCGGGACCCGAGTGGGCAGCGCGGGACGGTGAGGGACCCGAGTGGGCGGCGCGGGACGGTGAGGGACCCGAGCGGGCGACGCGGGACGGTGAGGGACCCGAGCGGGCGACGCGGGACGGTGAGGGACCCGAGCGGGCGACGCGGGGACGTGAGGAAACCGAGCAGGCGACGCGGGGACGTGAGGAAACCGAGCGGGCGACACAAGGAAACCGAGCGGGCGACGCGGGGACGTGAGGAAACCGAGCGGGCGACGCGGGGACGCGAGGAAACCGAGCGGGCGACGCGGGGACGTGAGGAAACCGAGCGGGCGACGCGGGGACGTGAGGAAACCGAGCGGGCGACGCGGCGACGCGAGGAAACCGAGCGGGCGACGCGGCGACGCGAGGAAACCGAGTGGGCGACGCGGGGACGCGAGGAAACCGAGCGGGCGACGCGGGGACGCGAGGAAACCGAGCGGGCGACGCGGGGACGTGAGGAAACCGAGCGGGCGACGCGGGGACGTGAGGCACCAGAGCGGGCGACGTGAGGGACCCGAGCGGGCGACGCGGGGACGTGAGGAAACCGAGCGGGCGATGCGGGGACGTGAGGAAACCGAGCGGGCGATGCGGGGACGTGAGGAAACCGAGCGGGCGATGTGGGGACGTGAGGAAACCGAGCGGGCGACGCGGGGACGTGAGGCACCAGAGCGGGGGACGTGAGGCACCCGAGCGGGCGATGCGGGGATGTGAGGGACCCGAGCGGGCGACGCAGGGACATAAGGAATCCGAGCGGGCGACGCAGGGGTGTGAGGCACCCGTGCAGGCGACGCGGGTACGTGAGGGACCAGTGCGGGCAACGCGGGGACGTGATGAGAGGAAGGGGGGAATATCTGTCCGAGGTGAGGGTGGGGCGGGGATCCGTTCGAGTCCAGGCAGGGGGCGGGGATCCGTCCGAGCCGAGGCATGGGGCGGGGTTCCGACCGAGGCATGGGGCGGGGACCTGTCCGAGGGGAGGCAGGGGTCGGGGACCCGTCAGAGGCGAGGCAGGGGTCGGGGACCCGTCAGAGGCGAGGCAGGGGTCGGGGACCCG
>BROF01007134.1:14489-24912 GCA_024346535.1 Eptatretus burgeri | reverse complement strand
TCTCTCTCTCTCTCTCTCTCCAACAGCCACAGTTATACACACCTTGTGAGGTGAGATCAGCCAGAGAAGATTTCTACTGAAGGTATCACGAATTTGGAATTTCTTCAGTATATCCGGGATAAGTCACCTATTCTTCATGAAATATACTGTGAAATCTTTAACGTCTACCAACTGATGCTATTGGACGCAACACTGGGTTAATGCCTCTCTGAGGGACAGCACACTTTTTGATGCAACACCTTACCTATGAAATATAAATCTAATAGTTGATGGTCAAGTCAGGAATCCAACCCAGACTAAGCTCAGAGATAATTGCACCTCCTCTGCACCATCATGTTGGGCTAATACTTATACAAGACAACTTGGATGAGGCCGACAGCTTCATATTGTGCATCATAACATGTGAGAATGAATGTTTTAGATCATCAGTGGATGATTACATAGTCAACCAATGTGAATGCACACTCATAATTGTGGAAACATAAAAGAAGGAAAATGAAGAAAAGCAAAAAATGAATATATATAGGAGAGAGTATGGAAGGAGGATACAGGGGAATGAGAATGAAATAGTTTGGATGGGCTTTGACTCGGAGCAGTGATCAAATTCCAGGCTACCATCCAGCAGCACCATTAGCTAATGAAGGCCAGGAAGCTGCAGAAAGGCAAAGACAGTGGGACGGGTATGAAGGTGACGATAAAGACAGTAAATGTAAATACCATCGACAGATAAGCAAAAATAGAAAACCATTTATTCACACCATAGAACTAGCCCACCAAACAGACAAACACTCTGTATTTAAGAAATAAAACGAGAAGCAAAAAACCTTTTCTCATGGTCAATGTGCTGTTTCAGAGGTGAAATATGATTGAAAAATAAATAAATAAATGATTGCATGGAAATGATTAAAGGGTATTCGTCAATGTGAATGCATTGCTTGATGAATATCTTTTAATTCTCCACTCAAGAACATTGAAACTATACCTCACCCTGAAGTAAGACCACATTTCCAAAACTTGATGCAGAAATTAAGGAAAGTCATCAGATTATATATGATTGTGCATGTTGTGCCAGCAAGTGATGTGTGCCAAGGCCGACAGTCATTGTCGGTCTTTGGAAGGTTGGAAGTCAGACATTTTTCAAAGTGAAAGGATATTTCAAAGATGTGAAACCTTTAGAAACAGTAGATAGGTTAAATTTTGAATTACATAGGTACCAAATGCCTGGTGTTGGCTTTATGGTTAGGGTGGTGAGCTTGGGATCCTAGGCTCCTGAGTTCAAATCCCACTCAGCTGTTGAATTAATACCAGGTGGGGTTGACTCTGCTTGTCATCCTTCCGAGGTCGGCAAAATGAGTGCCAGCTTGCTGGTATCCTGTGCCGGAGTTGCGACCCGTCCAGGATTGTGCCCAATAGCCAAGGAGACTGCTTAGGCAGCACCAATGCTCTGCACAGAGTATGGTCCCAATGGATGGATGGATAGGTACCAAGAAGCACTGGGGATAGAGGAATCTATACATATTGCCGGGAATGGTAGCGAGGTAGCTAAGGTATGATTGAATACCTGCATCATGATAATGATCTGTGAGAACACCTCATAAAAATGTGAATGTGTTGTCGGTGTTTCTTCATTCCTCACCCAACAATCATCTTCACCCCTCTTTCCACTCCTCCCACCATATCTATCTTCAATACCATTAAAAGGCTGTGTGTGTGTGTGTGTGTGTGTGTGTGTGTGTGTGTGTGTGTGTGTGTGTGTGTGTGTGTGTGTGTGTGTGTGTCCCCTCCAAAACTCCAAAACCATAAAACCAAAAAGCCTGAAAATTTGCATGCACACTAAAAAAAGCTTCAAGGAAGTGCAAGAGTGAAAATTGGGTGTTTCGGTTCATTAAAACACCCCGTTTGAAGATAATTATTGACGGACTTATTTAATTATGTCCTTCATCAGACGATCCTCAGCCGCCTCGCTCTCTGGGGTCTGAAGGCGTTTCCTGGGTAACCTCGCTGGGGTCTGAAGCCGCCATGTTTTTTGGCCTGCTCAACCATGCCTTGACTTTGAACAAGTCACAACGATTTCTTAGCGATAAAGCTTTTTTTCACTTTCCTCACTCATATTCGCTACGAATCGCGGTATACATCACTTTTGTAAGTACTATAGTTTTCAAATTCGGAGCTTGGAGTGATTTCATGCATTATATGATACGATTTTCCACGATGTACTCTCACTGACAAATTTAAGTCCATCATCAAAATATTATTTCGGTTTTGAGGATCAGATATTATCCGGACTAAATAAGTGTCCAAATCTGTTGTGAAATCTGATAATTGAAAGAAATAACGAGTCTTATAACTAAGCTGATATACCTATTTACTTTAAGCAAGCGAGGCTATGTTCCCTCCTTCTCCATAGATACACAAGAAAATGTGAAATTTCCAAAGCATTAAACTTATCTTTCTCTACTGTTTGGAGAATTATATGGAGTGAATTTTTTTTAGGAATGGCCTAAAATGAACTAGCTTCATTGAGCGACATGATTTAATGCATTCACTGCAAGACCTTATGCTTTGTTCCTCAGAGGGACTGCCTATCCATAGTGTCTGCCAGATCTGTGTCTATATTTTCAGAGGTTTCACGAGGGGCTCTACATGGATTTAAAGCAAAGCTGCTGAAAAACGGACGTTTTAAAAGAGTTATAACGTTTGCGCGGACCTCAAACCGATGTACCAAGTGACGCGTGCACAGCCAAGTAGGCAAGATGGCGGAATATCTGCAGTTTATTTCACGGGCGATTGAACTTTGCAATGTCTCCAGAGTTGTTCAATATTAAGCTGCAGCTCTTTTGCGGATAAAGTCATTATCTGAACGAATTCATTTTATTTCATGAACTGCTGCGTGCGCAGTGAAGACTAACTTGAAAGTTAAAGGCATCCTCCATGATATGAAGTGACAGCCTGGCCAACCATTCCTTTTCAACCATTTCAATGGAGAGCTTGTATGTGTGCTCCACCCACTTGTGGAACGCCTTACAGTCGGTAGTGTAACTGTGCTACATCATTCTGAGCGAATCGTTAACTCGCTGCGGACGCTTTTGCCCACCACATCATTCAGAGCGAGTGCTTAGTGCTCCATCACTCTGAGCATGTGTTCCAGGCTCCGTCACCCTGAGCGAGTGCTTTGTGCTCCATCACTGAGCGTGTGTTCCGGGCTCCGTCACCCTGAGCGAGTGGTTCATGCTCCGACACCCTAAGTGAGTGTTTCGTGCCCTGTCACCCTGAGTGAGTGGTCCGTGCCCCGTCACCCTGAGTGAGTGGTTCGTGCTCCGTCACTCTGAGCGAGTGGTTCGTGCTCCATCACCCTGAGCAAGTGTTTCATGCCCCGTCACCCTGAGCAAGTGTTTCGTGCCCCGTCACCCTGAGCGAGTGTTTCGTGAACCATCACCCTGAGCTAGTGGTTCCTGCTTTGTCACCCTGAGTGAGTGATCCGTGCTCTGTCAACCTGAGCAAGTGGTTCAAGCGACATCATCCTGAGCTTGTGTTTCATGCTCCGTCACCAGCAAATAAAGGAATTAGAACTGGGAGAAATCCTCCACTCGTCTCTCTTATTGAATATCTCTTCAACATTGGTTTTGACATTTTAATTTTAAGTGAGCCAGTGTCGTTCAAGATTTTCACCTGTTCTCTTGTGAGCAAAACATCAATTCTTACTGCTCCTTTTCTCTGAGTTGTGTTAACGTAAATCATACAAGGCTTTTGATATTGAATACAAGATGATGGTTTATTAAGATTGATTTGATTAGCATATACCCCAGTTGACACTTTACTACTCATTTATTTATCAAAATATTATGTGAGACTAATCGTAACACCATTATCTGTATTCATCTGTAATTCTGTTTCTTCCAAAAATATACAATAAGTAACAACTTCTTCACTCTCTCCTCTTTCAATGTATAGGGAAGTATCCACTCTATAAGACTTTATAGTTTCGTTTTGAGTGCTCAGGTCAATCGCATTGATTGTATAAAGTTATTTTTTAAACGCTACCATTTCTAAAATGGGTTCTTTATTACCATTGCTTTCACACACCTTTTGGTAAGACTTGTATGCTTCAGCATAATCATTTTTTCCCAAACAATTTCCAATCTATCTCGTGGATAAAATGTTCCATCCAGAGAAACGTGAAGTTGTTTCACCTTAGCATTATCACTCAATGCATTATTCTTATCATTAGCAGTATCTCCATCTGGTTTCTTAAATATTAGCCAGAGGTATCTTGGCTTCCTTCAAGAACATCCAAATTCCATGGGTAAGTGGTTTGGTTCAGTTAAACATGTTGGCATCTTCTTTTAAGATAAGATACATTTAGTGGTTTCTTTGAGTTAAGTCTTCTATTCAACATCTCTTCTGTTTTAAGATTAGGAGTATATTCACTACTATACCAACCCATTTCATCAAAATCAAATTTCAATCTATTTTCATTATCATTCCTTTGTCATTGAAATCTAATTTTAAGTCCATACAGAACTTTATCGTGATTGCAAAATACAAATATACCTTTCAGGGGAACTGACATGGTAAAACTATTTTCTGCTTTTGTATTGTCGTTATATATTCCTTTTATTTGACTATAACTGGGGTCTGCATTTGTTCCCATTGTTAAATCAGGAATAGAACCTTCGACAGCACACTTACCCATTCCATCACAAAATTAATATAGTGTAAATTTCATCATTTCAGATGCAACAGAGACATAATCAACCGCTTAAACTTATTGTGCCCCAATATACAAACGAACACTATCAAACATTTTCCAGAAGAAATCATTTACGAGTGTAGCATTTGTGTTTTGAGCAGCCTTAGTGAATGAAAATTTACACAAGAAACTATCGGCAAGATTCAAATAATTTTGTTGATTATTTATTTCAAAACTTTTTGTTCCATTTGTATTTCAGTCTGTTCCGGTGATAGCATTTTCCTTGAAGAATTATTTATTTTTTAGTTGAGTTTGAGATGACAATGGTAACATCCAAATCATAGATATTATTAATTGCTTCCATACTTGTATTTATTTAGTAAAAAAAAAAAATGTTACAATTTTTGAAACCCTGATCCAAGTCTTTGAATTATTTTCTGTCGTTCTTCCGGAGACAATGCAGTTTTGCCTTTCTTATTTTCTTTTATTGCTTGCAATTTATGGGATTCCTTTTGAGCATCTTTTATACTCTTTATAGCACCCACTACATTTCCCACAGCAGAAGCAGTTGAACCAATTAGGTCTTTATGTTTAAGAATAGTTGAACCTATACCCATTAGAGTATCATTTATACCATCTCCTTTATTTCTAAATTTATGTCCTACACCCCGTTGTCTCTTAGGTTTATCGTATCCTCTAGCAATATACATACCTTCACCTTTATAGTGTAGGGAAAGGAACATCCCATCCCCTGTAATTATTTTTTATTTTTCCAACTCGTGTTTCCTTACAATAATCATCGTACTTATTTATTGGCAAACTTAATGTAGGTGAATTCTGATGGATATAATTTCTCCATTAAAATAAATCATGCAATTATCTTGATCGGTTATCCAAAAATTTACACTGCATATGGTTTTTCCAGACACAAGGAGATAAACCATATTTTTTGGTTCTATATTGAATTTATAACCAATTGGGGTTGAGTGTGCACTGAATGAAAATATTGTATTTGTTTTATTCCATCATTATCAGCACCATCAATCAAATCACAGTGAATTAATGCCGAATTTATGCCTGAGGTTATTTGAATAACATTATCACAATAAAATGTTCCATTAGTTTCAATCTTTTTTGAGAAGAAACCCAATATCTCTGTAAATGAATTATCAATTGTGAAATCAACCTTGGAGCTTAATTTTTAATTTTAATCGTTGATTTTGAAGTATGATTTTGAATATCTATAACAATATTTTTTGGTTCATCACCCTGTTCTTTCATAAGGCGAGCAATTTCAGAAGATATTTGAGAAATCTCGTATGCTCCAGGTGAAACTATTATATTTTTGTATCCACTTCCCGGATTTTCACTAAACTTGTCATTTTTCTCTGTGATATTAAACAAGGTATTATAAGTTTCCACAGACAATAAAGATGTCTCATATTTTTTTTTTGTTGCATCAAGTGGTAGTGGGTATGGGAATAAAGATGTGTGATCACTCATTGTGAAATTAAAACTAAGGATTGTGCTTCTCATCTTATTTAATATGGGATAAAATATCTTTGTATTGACATTCATTAATTATTTTCATATTCTTTAACTGGTCTAAAATGGCTGTTGCTGCATCAAAACAATTGTTATTTCCAGCCTTCTTACTCCCTAACAACAATAAGTCTATTAACCAATTGTGATGGGTCATTTGGAAGAAAACTAACACCTGAACCAAGCCAACTTAAAGCCTCAATAATGTGTTTCTCCTTTTCATTTTTCCTTCCTTTAGTTGCAACAGATGAATATGTTGAATATGTTGAATATTGATGAATATGTTGTTATTGGAGTTTAGATATCTGGTGGTGCTCTGATTGATACATTTGTGCAACACAGAGAAATGTTCTCAACAACGAAGTTCTGGTTTTTCTTGTGTCTTCACAGAAAGGACAAGCAAGTAGATGGAGAAGATGAGCCTGATGGGGAGGATAAAGATGTGGAAGATTATGATGATGACAGATTGGATTCAGAAGACGAGGAATGTGATTGTGATTATGGAGACGACGGATGTGATTGTGACGATGGAGATGACGAATGTGATTGCGACGATGACGATGACGGATGACGTTGTGAGGATGGGGACGATGAATGTCTTTGTTCCAATGATGATTCCAATTGAGGACAGGCACACCAGGTTCGCAGGGGAGGAGGGGGAGAGGCTCTATTTTGTGTTGTAAAACTTCCAGGAATCTGATTTCATTTCAGTTGTAGTTTTTCCAAGTAGTTTTCGATCAGATAAGGTCACCAGCACAGTTTACCACCCTCTGGGAGGAACGAGTGTGCATATCACCTGCTGAAAAGAGTAGTTTGTGTTGCAAAAAGACTATTTTGATGTTTGTGTGTAATGGGTTCTTAAGGGGTCGAAGCAGTTCAAACGGTGTAAAGGTCATACGGGCTCTTACAAAAAAAGGGATCAAAATGGATCTATGGGGTCCCAACGGGTCAAAAGGATCTGCGGGTATAAATGTCAAAGAGTTCAAAGGATATATAGGAGTGTAAAGGGTCATGTGGGGTCTAAAGGTCTTAAGGGTAAACAGGGTCGAAAGGAGCATCAGCAACAACAGAAGCAGCACGGTGTTGAGGGGCTGCAGGAAAAGCAGAACCCTCATTGTGATCACAGGCTGCAACAGCAACACAAGCAACATGTTACTGAGTGGCTGCAACAGCAACGGCAGAAACATCACGGTGTTGACAGGTCATACCACATGCAGGACCTTCAACAGGTAAGCACTCTTCAATACTTTGGGCAGTTGCGGTGACCACATTGGGTGCAAAGACAGCAAACCCCAAGATCGGGACGTTAAGCTGAAATACATTTTGGCACTTGTTCTTTTATAGACATTTCTGTTAATACTTCCTTCGATGAAGAAGAATGTTCTTAATTGTGGAGATAATTGTAATTATAACTTTTGTGGGAAGGTAACTTATTAACATGGTCATCGCGATGCAGGTTAAATCACAATAAGTTTAACTTCCCTCGATTGGATTATTCACCTTTTCATCGTTACCTGTTCCATCAGTGTATTCCCTTCTGTGCCCTTTCCTGAACAAGTTATCAAACTGATGAAGATATCAATGTATTTAATCTTTTATATTTTTATTGTTTTTTTTTTTCCCGAAGATCCCTCAGAAGAGGTGCTAGTTAACTCCCCTCCACCCCCTCGAATGAAACCATCCTACCGGCTGGAACGTAAGTTGCCAAGATTCTTGCCTTGCAGAACAAATTATTCCAAACTTTGTATAAACTGCATGTTCTTCACCCCATCATGTCCCTTCCTGTCTGTGTCTCAGAAGTGTTCGGAACAAACTCATTTTTGTTGTACTCTGAGCCAGACAAGAACCAAAAAGATCATCCAGTTGGTGAAAGTCTGGCATGAGTGTTAATGTATTGGTATATAATTCATTGTGTACAACTGGATGATCATTAAAATTATTTAAATCGATGAATGTTGGTAATTAAATCGAAGCAAGTTGGATGTCACGTGGCAGTTTTCCAGCTTCTTCCTCATTTCCTCATCTGCCGTGACCAAGGCGATTGGATTCTTCCCGAAACGTCGCCTTTTCCGATGAGTAGTAAGTTCAGCTTTTTTCAATTATAGCGAACGCAGTGAGCTTCATACTTAACGCGTGCACATGAGAGAATAGGAAACAACAACAACACAATACCTCTGGCTATTTGGAATCCGTGTCGTTGGATATGACCTTTTGCTTCCGTTTTTTTTTTGCTTTTGGTTTTTTTTTTGCTTTTGGTTTTTTTTTTCGTTTCCGGTTTTTGTCATGGGGAATGATGCATGCCGGGAGATCATGACCGCAAGTGTTTATTTATTGATTCAATTATTTTTTCCCAAAGTTAATTTTATACTTCCGAAAGTGATTTTTTTTTTCATGACAGGAAGTGTTTATTTTGTATTTAACATTACCGGGAGTGATTTTGAAACTCTTTCCGGAACTTATAATTTCTTTTATTCTTGACCAGAAGAAGTGATCGTTTATTTATTTATTTATTCAATTTTTTTCCCCAAAGTTAATTTTAATTAAGATATCTCCCGCATCATCAAAAAATATTTTTTAATCGTGATTTCCATTATTTGATCGCTGATCCCGAATCCAGGCCGAAGTAACCGGAAATTGCGTCAAAATCATCAGCTGTGCGGCGCTTACATGTACCACGGTATAGTTGGCAAGTATACAGTTGTGAATAAGTTTTATGTAAAGTCAGAAGCGAATGCAAGAAGAATTCTACGTTCGCTTCTCGGCTTTGCCTATTCCATATTAAACTTTTACTGCATGAAAATTAATTGTTTGAAAAATGTTAATTAAAAGCCAGTGGGACTTTGTGATGAAGAAAATCAAGATGTGAAATTGAAGGCAAAAGGAAAGGGAAATTGAACTGAAATGCAGAAAGCAATGGAGAGAATACAGTGTTTCCAGGATTGTGTAAGAAGGTATTAAAATGATGAACATTATGAATGCGGTGATGTGCAGTGGTTTTCACTTCCTTCAGCTGATATGTGTGTGCAGAGACCCAGAAAACGAGTTCTGCCTTGACCCAGCATATCAATTCTACCTTGATGATGCATAAAATTCTGGAAAATCTGGAAAATGGAAACTCAAGTAAATTACCACTCCGAACTCGTCACACGGAACTTCTGCCTCATGAGAAGCCCGATTTCATGGAATCGTGATGCTTGCTCATTGGTTTACACCGCCAGTGATAAGCTATTTATAACTGCGTACACACGGTGATCACACTGCAGGCAGGACAATGGCGACAAAGCGTAAGCTGACAACTAAAACCGACCAAGAAAAATACGACATTATCCAGTTTTGCGAGGCAAACCCATTGATGAAGAAAACAGCCATAGCTGAGAAGTTGGACATCAAACAACAGACATTGAACAATATCTTGAAGAATAAGGGCAAGATATTTGGATAAGTGGAGAATATCGCGAGGCCGGTGGTAAGTGTGAAACACGTGAAATATGTGTCCTTTGAAGATGTCGATGACGCGCTCATCATCTGGTTTCGGTAAATGTCGGCTCAGCCAAATATTCGGTTGGACGGGGAAATGTTGCTGCTGAAGGCACGTAAGTTTGCTGCGGACCTTGGGCATGATGATGCCGAGACCTTGCCGATGCACTGGATAGACAGATTCAAAGTGAGGAGGGGAATCGGCAAGGTCAAGAAGTACAGCGAATCAGGCAGCGTGGATTCGGCAGTGGTGCACGACTGGAAGGATGGCAAATTGAAAGATATCTTGGAAAGTTATCAGCCTCAGGACGTGTACAATGCCGATGAGACTGGGCTTTTATGGCAGATGCTGCCAGAAAAATCTCTGGGGTTCGTTGGTCAATCCCATCATGGTGATAAGCAGGTGAAGTTGTTGTCTTGCAGTTGTTCATTATCTTTACTTTTGATAAACTGATTCATGAATTCCATCTTTGCTTGATCACTTTCCAACTCACCAATGAACCTCCACCTATGCCCCGAGGATTGTGTTTTCCTTTTGGTACAATAGCCGGCTCTCACACAGACATGTCCAGGCCACACGCGACTTCATCCTTCACCCCACAGTCATCGTGAATGTTCGTATACGCGTAAGTCGTCACTTTTTTCTCGGTCCCGATGGTGACGACTTACGCCGAGACTACTGTGTGTGTGTGTGTGTGTGTGTGTGTGTGTGTG
>BROF01007133.1:11576-24373 GCA_024346535.1 Eptatretus burgeri | reverse complement strand
GGGGGGGGGTATGGTCATTGTGCCTTTCGTAGGTGGTAGTGGGGGATGGGGGTAGTTGTGGACCAGGATTGGACCAACCTCATGCCAGTCAAACTCACTCATCCAACCAATCTCACCGAACAACTTCACTCATCCAACCAATCTCACACATCAAACTCACTCATCCAACCAATCTCACCCATCAACTTCACTCATCCAACCAACCAAAGTCACCCATCAAACTCACTCATCCAACAAACTATCTCATCCAAACAAACTCGTCCTATTACAGGTACTACTACTGATTGTGTCAAAACTCACCTGGCAACCACTGACCCAACGAAGCATGTAGCGCGGAGTAGTGCCGAATCATGCCGAATCATTCCGGATAAGAAGAAAGAAAAAAAAATTAAAATAACATTTTGAGACGAGATTTACTAGAAACTAGTTTAAAACTACTAAAGTAAGTATATATAAGTTTGTACGAAATCACGCGTGATTCCCGTAATCAAAACACAAAATGGCGGCCGTCTCAACGAAGGTTGAATTCTGTGCTAAAATCACCCAAAATTCGTCTAAAACTGGTAAAAAAAACCATTGAATATGGATTAGCCACAGTGGCTAATGGGTGGTTTAAAATATTAGCCACAGGTAAGGGGGATTCGCCCTGTGGCGACGTGGCGAGCGGCAGCGCACACCCAGAGAACCCTCCCGGTCGCTTGCCGTAGCACTCAGTGAGCCACGTCTTCATTAGCGTTTCATTCATCCACCCTTTCTTGTTCACTTTAATAACGATTCCTTTTGGAAACTTCTCCTTTGGCAACGTAACTCATTTAGATATGACCATTGGTGGATGTTTTTCTCCGGATGCCGTGCAGCTCAGGGCGCAAGTAAAATTGGTTTTCTTGTGACCAGTTGTTTTTAAACAGATGGACGATTCACCTTGTTTGTTTACAGTCCGATTGAGAGGTAGGTCATAGGTCAGAGGGACCTCATCCATATTAATTATGTCCTGGGGAGCAATGAAGTTCTCTGCTATTTTCTCCTGCGTGTAGTTCCGAAAGTTTGCGATTTTTTTTTTTCTTCGAAGTCAGAAGGGAGTTGTTGACAGAGATTCGTTCGTGCTCTGACAGAAAGACCTTTGCGTTTCATAAACCTGAAACACCATGACTGCCCGCCCTGAGATTCTTCTATTTTCTTTTCTGCAGCGATCGATCTTGCTTTGAGTCTAATCTGAACAGTAGAAACACCCTGACCATCCACTCTCTGTGTGTTAACCCAGTCTTCAAGTTCGTCTTCCAGTTCGGGCCATCGGCATTTCCTACCTCTGAAAGCCTTTGTTGACTTTTTGCAGCGAGAAAGTTCGCCCCACTGCTTTCTCCAACGTCTGATCATGGATTCATTGACTCCAAGTTCATAGGCAGCAGCTCGGTTTCCCTTTTCAATAGCCAGTTCGATCGCCTTCAATTTGAAAGCTGCATCGTAAGCATTGCGTCGGGTTTTCGGCATGATGGAAGTTGTCTGCGCAATGGCGATTAACTGAATGTTTCATGTGTGTAAAGGCCGTGCCTAAATTTGGAGGAAAAAAAACCGTAAACAGTTATCACTAGCACACTTTTACAGTGAGTTTTGAATTCTCGAAGAGTCAAAACCAGTTTTGAAATCTAATGTGAATCTAAACATAGACTGGAGACTGACGACAACTTGATTTGGCCTAAACGCGTCATCGGGAAAACCCGCAACATCGGAAGAATCGATAAACAAGCTGCATCGTTATTTTAGCCGCAGAGGTCGAAGTTGAGGGAAACAGTTGCGGCTAATAGTCCGAATTTTACGGTATATACAGGGTGTCCCAAAAAATGTACTCACATTTTGGCCCCTCATAACTCATTGAATTTTTCATTTTTTTAAGATCAAATCGACCCTAATAATGGCAGAAGTACGACTAGGTATTGAAGAAAGAAAATGTATCATAAAGTGCTACTGGAAGCACGAAAACATCATGGAAGTGCAAAGACAATTTCGAAGACATTTTCACAAAGATCCACCAACGCGACGCACCATTGCTCGCATCCGAGATAAGTTTGAAACAGATGGAACTGTGCATGACGTCCATAAGGAGCGTTCAGGAAGACCACGGTCATCAACCACCCCCGCAAAGGATAATCAATTGCTGGAAACCCTCCACCGATCCCCACGGAAATCTGTATGACAAATGGCTCGTGAGACAGGAATCCCAAAATCAAGCGCCCATCACATTTTGAAGCGAATTAATTGGAAAAGTTACATTCTAACATTAATCCATGCTCTAAATGAAGACGATCCTGACCGGAGAGCTGAATTTTGTGAGTGGTACCTGGGCAAATGCGAAGAAGATGCAGCATTTCCATCCAAAATTGTTTGGAGCGATGAGGCTAGCTTCAAGATAAATGGCTCAATTAACCGACACAATTGCACCTACTGGGCTCCTGAAAATCCGCATGTTACTATGGAACACCATTTAAACTTACCAGGGGTTACTGTGTGGTGTGGGATATCAGCATTGGGCATCCTTGGGCCATTATTTTTTGACCAAACTGTCACTGGGGATGTTTACTTAAACTTGCTGCAGGAATCCATCGGTCCACGTGTCGAAGAGATATTTGGTGACGAAGAGATTTACTTTCAGCAAGATGGAGCACCTCCCCACTACCACCGTGATGTCAGGGCCTATCTTGAAGCAACTTTTCCGAACAGATGGATTGGGCGAAGAGGTAGTGTTGAATTCCCTGCGCGTTCCCCAGACCTCACTCCAATGGACTTCTTTTTATGGGGATATCTCAAAGATAAGGTTTATGGCTCAAAACCAGCAACAGTTGATGAGCTGAAAGAGGAAATTGAAAGATAATGTCTTGCAGTTCCAAATGAAATGATTTGTAACGCTGTTGACTCCATTCGTCCGCGTTATCGGCTGTGTTTGGAATGTGGTGGTCGTCAGTTTGAACATTTGTAAACATGCATTTATCCATTTATACATTTAACCATTAATCTTGTTTCTAAGTCAATAAACAACGCATATATTATCATTTAAAGAGTGAGTACATTTTTTTCGGACACCCTGTGTATATATGTATATGTATATGTATGTATATATATATATATATATATATATATATATATATATATATATATATATATATATATATATATATATATATATATATATATATATATATATATATATATATATATATATATATATACACATAAACATACAAATAAGCCGGTAGGTGGCGACGGGTCGCCGAGCAGGACTGTTAGTATTGCGACACTTTGACCGCTGACCTAGTGGAGATAGGTCGTTATGCAAATGAGCAAACTTGTACTACTCATCGGGGAGTATTCACGTGCAAAAATTTGTTTGGATCGGTTGAGCCGTTTTGCCGGTAGGGGGATTTGAATAGACATTTTGACCGAAAAATGCACTTATTGACCTTTGACCCCTGAACTAATCGAGATAGGTCATTGTGCAAACGAGCAAAGTTGTTGTACTCATTACGGTCAATAAGCATGTAAAGTTTCATTCGATTCAATTCAATCGTCTTGGAGCTAGTGTACTTTTGAAGTTTCAGCAGGAATGCTCAATTAGTCCAGTAGAAATTGACGTAAAAATAAATTAACCTAGACATTTGTGTTAACAGGCCAATTATTGCATTAAATCATCTATAGATGTTCACTCATCATGTACACAAAATCCAAGAAAAATCAAGAATGGGCAAATAGGTTTTAATTGATTTTGAAAAATGACCCAATGCCTTGTTTCAGCAATATATATGACAATAGTTGTAGGAAGACGGTACCGTTGCTACTATAAACAAATACATGTCAAGGTTACTGGACCTGTTGGTACCTGCACAAATGGACTAAGAAGAAGGTGTGTATGAATGTTGAGATACAATGTTCTTGTAAAATACATATAAAGATCCAAGAAACATTATGCCCACACATAATGACGTAGTATCCTTGCAATTGAAAGAAAATGAGAGTAGTGCCAGCCTAGTGTATTTGATCTCTTTGGGCCTCAGCTCTGGATCACCAAACTGCCAATATAAATACTATGCAAAGGTGCAAACCCCCTTTGACATCCATATATTCTTGAAAGTTACCATTTGCATCAATTGCAACTCTGATTTTGGCAATCATATAAAAAACTAGATATCTTTTCATGCTCGAGTGTTGTTACTATAAATAGACTGCAGCCTTCTTGGTGCCAATTTATTTAAAAAACAATTTATATAGGTGTCTATAACTTCAAATCTGGCTGTGATCAAAATTGTTCATTGCTAGAATGAGGGAACACCTGAAAAGAATTAATGGCTGAATTAAAACAACGAAAGAGATTGTCGAGGACAAGTAAGTTGTGGTTGATGTTCATGGACATTGTATCAACTGTGAGAATGTTCATCAGAGCAGAATGACTGGGTAACTGGAATTTGCATCTAAAGGCCACAGAAGACATGCTTCCACTATTTGCAGCTTCTGGTCACAACAACTATGCCAAGTTTGGTAGATTGTATCTACAAGATTGCCTAAATTTGTGTTCATGCCTGAAGGGACCCATGGAAGAGGGTATGTTTACAATTCGAAGAAACTCCAAAATGTTATGGAGTGGAACTTGGAGTGACATGATAATCGAACAGTGTCTAATGAGAGCTGGGAAAACACAAGGAGGTCTGATCAACATCACCCACAAGGACACAGCCAGGACCAAATGGCTCCTGTCTGCCCATATTGTTGCACAGTACACCGAAGCAATACGAATGCTCACCAACACATCTGCAGAGCCTACTGATCACCACAGAGAGATGAATCCTGGAAAGATAAGACAAGACTTTCAGGATTTACAGACCTTCATCACCTTTCTGAGGAGTCACAATCCTTTCCAAGAAACCCAAGAAGATCAGTTGAAAAATATTGCCACCAATGTTGTTGCAAGTGACAAAGTCAATGTGGATGAAGCAGTCAGTCTTGGGAGCAAAGTTCAACATAAAATGACAGGAATGAAGTTCAGTGATGTTGTCCTGAAAAAAATCTGATCAAGCCACCACCTTTGCGATCATGAAGAAGTCTGTAC
Source organism: Eptatretus burgeri (assembly GCA_024346535.1). Classification (NCBI taxonomy): domain Eukaryota; kingdom Metazoa; phylum Chordata; class Myxini; order Myxiniformes; family Myxinidae; genus Eptatretus; species Eptatretus burgeri. The sequence continues at coordinate 19,281 of BROF01007133.1, read as the reverse complement.
CTGTATCTGATGGAGTAGAGCTGAGAATGTCATTGGTGGAACTTTATCAAAGACTTGGTAATGGCTCTTGTCAGTGGTCCTCCATTGTTAAGCATATTTTCATTCGAATTAGCAGCAGTGTCACCAGCTCTCTTCAATGGTGATGGATCAATGAGGAAATGTCAAAAGTCTACACTGGCAAAGTTTCTGTGAGACACGTATCACAAAGAAGACGCACATGGACACACAACTGAAGCAGGAACAGTTATCGATGGATGTGCACTTCGACAACAGCTACCATGGCCAAAGATCGGTTCCATCCTCGATGTATGCAGAGCTTATATTGACAGTGTACTAAACAAGTCGGTGCCACACTATCCACTGTGTGTTGTCTTTGATAGCTATCAAACTTCCACAACCAAGGAGCCAGAACAAAAGAGACGAAAACTGCAGAAAGTTTCTGCACCAAACTTCGCTATGAACAACATGACACCAGGTCCACCAGACAAGTCTTCATTTTTGGAAAATAAGCACAACAAACAAGCGTTAATTGATCTCCTGGCGAATCACCTGGATGCTGATGAAATAATCGTAGAGCATGCAGGGGAAGAGGGTGATGCTGATGTCATTGTTGCCAAACAAGCTATCCAAATGGCAGAGAACACAGAGCAAGTAGTTGTCATGGCAGACGACACAGATGTATTGGTGCTACTACTTCACTACAGCAAGTCAAACACCAACATTTTCATGAAGACAAAGAAACACCTGATATCCATCAATAACTGTAAACAAGCTCTGGGTGCTGAAATGTGCAGGTTACTACCATTTGTGCATGCCATGTCTGGGTGTGACACAATGTCTGCAATGTTTGGTATGGGAAAAGTGAAGCACTTCAAGCTGCTACAGGCATCGGATACACTTAAAACATCTGCATCGACATTTGGAGACCTGTCAGCTTTCAAAGATACAATTGCAGCAGCAGGAGAACAGTTTGTAAGTTCTCTGTACAGCCATGTCAACGAGAAACGCCATCTTGATGAACTCAGGTATTTGTTTGCCATCTCCACAAAGTTTGTACCTGTTGAGAGGATGCCACCTACAAGTAGAGCATGCTATTTCCATTCTCTTTGAGTACACCACCAAGTATCCACATGGCTTCAGTTCAAGACTATTTTGGACAAACATGAGTATGGCTTTCAAACTGTGAACAGTATTGTTACACCTGTAATCACAGATAAGTGTGCTGCCCCAGAGAACCTCTTGAAGGAAATCAACTGTTCCTGTTCAACAAGTTCAAGACTGTATTCCAACTGTAGCTGCTCTAAGAAGAGAATTCCATGCAGTATTCACTGCAAGTACAAAGGGTTGTGTTCAAACCCTTCCCCTGGTCTCAATGCCGATATGGATGATGACTAGTAAGGAATGTGAATATGGTGAAGTGTACAAAAGTTTATTGTTTCACTGTGTCGTTAGTTGAAGTTACACAAGATACTGATTTGCACAAGATACTGGTTGCCATATGTCTTCTATGAATAACATGAACACCTGTATTGCAAGTTTTCATGAATTAATGTACGAGGAGAGACACTTCGATTCACTATTATAATTATAGGTAAGTCATGCCATAATATATCTCAGGGTATTTTGCCATAATATATGAAATATATTTTAGAAGATGTTCATGGGACAATAAGTATTTAGAATATTGTTTTCAGATACATAATGAAAATATTGCAATGGTATGATTACAATTGCTGTAGAGTATGAATATCTAGTTATAAAGTATAGACCAATCATATTTAAGTATTTAGACACTCTAACAGTGACTGTATTATTTCAAAACATGATATAGAAGGAAATGTGCAATTGATTATTCAAATGGTGGCCATCTTGGATTCATAATTAAATCAATAAATTAAATCATACATCTATTAAAGATAATATATTATATTTCAAAGCTAATATATTATTGAAATAAATTGATATTATTCACATTGTTCAATTTGGAAACATCTTATTTCATCATACCACGTAGGACAAATCTGTATGGCGGCCATCTTGGATTTATGTAAATAAGTAAATTTATTTAGCAAAGTTGATATATTTTATACTCTTTTAGTATTTGAATATCAAATTTCAATAAGACATTATAGTTGGAAGCCATTATTAGCAGAAATAATTTGATTACCAAAGTACACATGTGTAAATATGGGTTTTGCAGGAAAAGACACCCTATCAATGTAATCGATCCAAAAAAAAAAATTGCCCCATCTTGATTTTTCTTGGGTTTTATGTAGTGACTAAATACACCCTTCTGTACTGTTTAAAACAATAATTGTCCTGTTAACAGAAATGTCTAGGTCCAATGTAATTTCTACTGGACGAAATGGCCCTCGGACACCCAAGTTGAGAGGGTTGCCATTTGGAAACTATAAGATATAGAGCAAAATGGATGTCATATAGCGGATGGGGAATCACCTTAAGATTATGCATATCAAATCTCATCCAGTTCCATCTACTGATAACTACTCGGTATCCATTTGAATGAAAAGTACCGAAAATGCGGTTTGAAATCTGAAATCCCCAAAGTTCGAGGGGGTGCTATGGGTGAACAAAGATCTAAATCGAAAATCTGGCTCGATCTTTTGTGCACAATGTATTCCAGACGATTAGTGTGAATTTTGATGACCATCCGACCATAACCCTAGGAGGAGTAGCATTTGGCGCGAAGGCACCTCCAGCTCTCGCATATTATCGATTTTTGCACTAATTGACTTTTGATCCCCTGTCACCTATTGTGTGACAATAACACACAATGTGACAATAAGGGTCACCTATTTCGGCGACCCAACAATCAAACAGACACAGGGGTAAAAACATTACCTCCATCCACCTTTGGTGTTGGAGGTAATAAATAATAATTCAATGGGAATGGATGTCACTAATACAGCTTGTGGTGAAACCAATGCTACTTACTATTCTAATAAGAAAGGCAAACAAAGTGTACAATTTAGATAACATAAAGATTAACTATATGCTATATACACATGCAGGATCTCAAGATTACTCACATACAGACAATAAAACAGAATCTCTCGTGAATATAATAATTAGAAGAAGTTGCGGAACATTCAAGGTACACTGCCCCCATGCCAAATAAATAAATAACAAATCCTCTTGCACATCGCATGGAAACTGAATTGGGAGGGAGTGGTGTACAATAATTGATTGATTAATTGCATAATTAAAATAAGTAAATAATGATCTTAAAATAATTGATTTCTCAATCAATTGCCCAATAGCATACCGAAACCACCACTGTTTCATCCGAATCGGTAACTTTTTGAAAATGAAGTAATCGATTAATTGATAAAGCAATATATCAAAAATAACCTTTGTAATCAAATGACTTATTCACCGTTGTGTCCAAATATCAGCTTCCTAGCTCAAAAGGTGCCTGAGATATTGCCCAGATAAGAAAGAAAATAAGTAACCCTTTGAACCCTAGCGGCCGGTAAAATGGCCGCCATTTAAACCTCCATACACCCGAGTGGCCAGTTTATGGGCTGCTATTTAACCTCCATAAACCTGACCAGCTGGTCAGTAACCGGCCGTCACATGCTCTTGTTTGCAAACACATCACGAGCAACTTCCTGAGCAATTCGCGGCTCCGTTATATTGCATCTGATCTTCGGTCTGCGTCGCTGCCAATTGCTCAGGAAGTGGTGAGGGAAGCTTTTGCTGTGCACACAATTTGGTTGTTCTCCCACCACTTCCCGTTCCGTCCTGGCGTGCGTGCCATGAGAGTCTCGTTCGAAGTGCGAGTACGAAGGAGGTGCTTGCCGTGCACACCCTTTGATACACCTGCCAGTCAGCCCATCCTTGTGAACATGCCGAAAGGCATGATGTGCGGAAATAGGAGCACGAGATTCACGAAGGTTTTTAAAGGTTTCTTGCTTAAGATCGTTCCAAAATGAGTCGAAATGTAATGTCAGTTGATGAGGTGTTGAGTTCAGATGAGTAAGGTATCGTTGATGATGATGATGATTATGGTAATGAGAGTGATTTTTGAGCCAGAGAATGACTTTTCAAATGGGGTAGGTGAAACTGGCACTACCGACAACAATGCTGGGGGGTTGCCAGAGGTGTTGGTAAGGGCGCGTAGTCAAGGGCGGGTGATCGTGGCAGAAGACGAGGAGGGGATAGACCAAGGCCTGACTCCCAACCAAGATGGACAAGAGCCACTGCAGAGTTCAGATGAATGCCAGTTTACACCTAATGAGCGACCAGGGCCTAAAAATTTACCAAATGCAATAAATGTGTAAAGTACTCCACTTGACTATTTTGGCTTGTTCTGGGATGATGTTCTTTGGGATTTACTTCTCACAGAGCCTAATAGCCAAGCTGAACGTGTGATTGTAGCCAAACCAAATAATTATGCAGCAAAATCTTTCCAACAAAAGCCTCTTACTTTGGCAGAGTTGAGGGCAATTTTGGGGCACTGAGTCACCATGGAAATGTTGATGCATAAAGATAGGAACGAGCAGTACTGGTGGTCTAAGGACGCTACGCTTACTTACACGCCTGGTTTCCCAAAGGTAATGACACGAGACCGACCGGTTGCTTGCAATCTGGTCTCTCCTACATTATGTCAATGAGGATGATACCCAGCTTGACAAGATCGATAAAATATAAAGGACCCTCCCAGTGTTCAATTATTTGATCGAGAAATTCAAGCATTACTTTGTTCCAGATTGTGAACTTTCACTTGATGAAGGAATAATCCCCACGAAAAATAAACTGTTGTTCAAACAGTACATAACGGATAAGCCGATCTGTTGGGGGAATCAAGACTTCTCTATTATGTGATTGTGAAAATGGGTAATTCTTACGTATCGAAAAGCCGGGCAATAATTGCTGGTTTGACTGGCACCACAAACTAGAGTATTGGCGATAAACTAAAAAAATACCCTCGTGCGGGAGTGACGGTCATCTCTGCGAGAAAATATATCGCCTCCTGAAGGTAGGGCAGTTTTTGCAAACTTTGAAGTCACGTGACGCGAAAACGAAAGCGAATATCGAAAATCCGGCCTGACAAAATTTAGATATTGTCCCATAGATTTATATGCCACAATCAAATTCAAGATTGCTTGAGAAATGTAGGAGGAGATAGATTTTGAAAATTGTCATTTTCGCATGAAAATCGTCATTTTCGCATTTTTTGCCAACTTTGAAGTCACGTGACACGAAAACGAAAGCGAGTATTGAAAATCCGGCCTGACCAAATTTAGATATTGTCCCATAGATTCATATTAGTAGAGTTCCCACAATATGGTCCCGTGACCATTTTTCCAGGACCAAGGTTTGAAGGTTGATTTTAGTCAATTTGAGGGTGCTGATTAAAAGAGCTGGGGTGAACCTCGTGAAAATGTGGGCGAACTCGGCCAGATGCGAAAATTCAAAATGGCCGCCATACTACTTCCAGTATATCAAAAATTGCATATCTTTGGTTCTACATGCCCGATTTTTATGATTTTTGGGTCAAAATATATGTTCTGAAGGTCAAGTATGTCATATGTTGCCATTCCAGATTGTTATATTAAAGGATTAAGTCACAAAATAGGAAATATAACTTTTCGGGGGCCAAATCCAAGATTGTTGTCGAGTAACATCTGGAAAATAGTAAAAAATCAATTTTCTTCTCATAATATTATTGGCAGTGAATCTTTTCATGCAAGTAAATGTTTGTTTATATGTGGGAGTGCACAACAAATTGAGTCAAGAAGAGAAGGACGCAATCATTGTCTTTATTTTCAGAACATGATGTGTACATAATATCAATTTCTCAACTTTTACACTGTTCAGGTAGGTTATACCATTCTTTTGTATGTCCCTCCTGTACTTTATCTAGAACAGTAATATGATGAAAGAATATCAACATTCCTTCATTTTGTCTGAAGAGCAACAGTGTTTCAATGGAAAAATTAAATAAAACATGAATTATCTGAATTCCCGGCAATTAACGCTTTCCTGGTAATTATTCTTGTAATTTGCATTGACCAAAGTTTGATGTACTGTCCAAACTGTCTTTTATCGAAGACATATTATGTATAATAAAATAATATTAACATCTCTTATATTTTGACTTTGGCAATGTTTTTACAGTTGTAAATTAAATGAAATGAAATCTCCATTGAAACACATACATGTAATCCTTCAGTCACTATCTGAGTGGCTGGCTCCAGTCACAAACTTCATCATTACTTTCAGCCTCATCATCGTGCAACAATGTCTGTTCTTGTTCAACCAAGTCATGTAAACTTCTTAGGAGTGCATCATGGGTATACCTCACTGACACACATCTACCGTCTTTCATTGTCCATCCATGGTTGGTGGGATTTGAGGGTGCATCCAGCTTGTCATAGTTTATTTGAATGTAAACTTGGTAGTTAACTCGCGTTGCATGCAGATTGTGAGAATCTGGATCTGGTGGGATGCAGGACGTGAACTTGTTTTTCATCTGACCCCACTTCCGTGCTCTGCTTCACCTAACGTTTTACTGATTGTGTCATTATAGATGTGTCTAATAGTGAATGTGGCCATTTGCTGAAGCATCTCTTGTGTCACTGGAAGTGTTTTGTCAACATCTTTCAAAAGATTGCGTGCCTCCTGAGTTCCTGTTCCTTTTTCATAAACTGTGTTTTTCCCATGTCCAAAGAAGCCAGATGTTGTATCGGATCCACTATGGATGTGTAATGGGATTAATATTTCAGCTACATCATCAGAGCAAAGGTCTCTGCAGCTGATGATTTTGTCTTTCCGTTTGATAGCAAGGGTGCCCTCCAGTTGATGTGCAACATATGCAGAAAGAATCACTACATCTGTGTCCTCGGCATCAATGACGACTGTCTCCATTTTTCCTGCTTTTCGGATTTGCGAATAGATGAAGAACAGCATTGTGTCCGCCTTAATGTGACGACATTCAAATTCTTCCATCCTTTCTCCGGAGATGTTCCAAACAAGGCTTGCAAGCCAGATTGTTTTTGTAAATGATGCCTATGGTGTGGAAAATTCCATCAAAGACAGTGAGCATGAGCATCGTAAATCCACGACAGCATATAGAGATGGGTCCAGAAATGTATACATGAAAACATCAGATAGGTTTCCTGCCACAAAGAACTTCCAGGTGCTGTTCAGCAATCAGGGAAACAAACAAAGGTTGCAAAATTTCTAAAGGATGAGTTCACCAAGCTTGTAAAGAATCATAGAGAAATTGCCTTTGTGTACTCCATCAGGCAAAATTGTTCGGGTAGTCCACCATCTCAGATCTGTAGAATTTGTTAGGGTAGAATTTGAATGTAGTCACATTGAGGCGGACACAATGCTGTTCTTCATCTATTCGCAAATCCGAAAAGAAGGAAAAATGGAGACAGTCGTCATTGATGCCAAGGACACAGATGTAGTGATTCTTTCTGCATATGTTGCACATCAACTGGAGGGCACCCTTGCTATCAAACGGAAAGACAAAATCATCAGCTGCAGAGACCTTTACTCTGATGATGTAGCTGAAATATTAATCCCATTACACATCCATAGTGGATCCGATACAACATCTGGCTTCTATGGACATGGGAAAAACACAGTTTATGAAAAAGGAACAGGAACTCAGGAGGCACGCAATCTTTTGAAAGATGTTGGCAAAACACTTCCAGTGACACAAGAGGTG
>BROF01007132.1:0-15197 GCA_024346535.1 Eptatretus burgeri | reverse complement strand
TCCCCACTCAGCCTGTTTGCAAACTCCTCAGCTGCCCTCTCATCCTTTAACTTGCCAACATCCAACTTAGGCTGGGATGGTACCATTCTCCTTGATTTCAGCTGCAACTTCAGAGTTGTTTATTTATCTCTCAAAGAGTATCTCACCTGGGGCACTGATCAACCACAGACTGGAGTGTGTCACAGAATGCGTCCTTCAGTGAGATCACTCGCCTCAGTTGGAGCATTTACAGAGACCACGGAAATGACCCAAGGAGTGATGAATCCTGTCGCATAATACGCTCGTTGACTGGTGTTACCTCAATTATCATTGGAGTCAGCTTATTGAACACAGCTGCAGCAACTCCTTCGGCATGTTAACAGTCAGAGCGATCAAAGCAATAGTAAGTGTAACCCCTCGCCATGATCTCGCCACAATCCAGTCTCCCAACCTAAGAGAGTGCTGCAATGCAGATGTCCAAACGTTTGAGTTCAGATGATAACAGAAACAGTTGATCATTCTCTCTTAGGGATAGGACATTCCAGGAACCCCCCCCCCAACCCCGCCAGGGCCACCTCAGGTTAACCCAAGGAGACTGCCGTCTGGTGGACAACACCCCAACACACACAACCGCAATCTGACCTGGTAAGGTTACCCCGTGGTTTTCCTCCTATCATCAAAGATTGGGGGTCCCGAAGGCTTTGTCCCAATCTTGTCATCCTGTGAGCATCCCTGCAAAAGGCAGCGGCATAGCAGTTACTCCCATGTAGTGGGTTTTCAGATGTTTTTTGTGCCTTTCATATGTTTTGTGGAATGAGGAGTTTTATGGTGGACGGTGTTTACATCCTGCCACCAGCCTCCTAATAAGAAGTAACCCAACTGCAGGTGGATGTCCGCAGATCCAGTTGGGCACTTGATATGGATGGCCGTTGGCTCATAAGGAGCTCCCTCTGCCTGATGGCAGGTTTTGTTTTTAATCCTGCTGGGTGCCCATATCCATATATCCTCCTCACCAGGAAACCTGGTGGGGTGGACGGTTGAGTCGCCGACAACCCGACCATGACCCAACCATGAAACAGGTTCGTACAGGTTTACATGGTACCTGAAGCAAGTTACAGATCTAATCTGACCTGACATTTTGAAAATAATAATAACAAATAAAATGGGCCTCCTCCTTCCTTTTAAAAAAAAAAATCCAGACGAAATATATATATATATATATATATATATATATATATATATATATATATATATATATATATATATATATATATATATTGGCAGTCGGAGAACAATTGGCTGACAGAATGGCTTGGAGGTACGCACACTTGCCTCCAAACTTTCTCGTCTGTGTTTGAATTCCGACCCAGCTATAAACTGTCACCCCGATGTTTCACAGGCAGGGTGATTCATTAATGTGTGCACTGTCTCTCGGTGGACGTTAAACTGGATGACCCATCTGCCAGTATTAGTTGGTGGACGTTAAAGATCCCATGGTGTCCATTGTGAAGTCGACGAGCTATCACCAGCACCATAGCCAAATTTCAAATTAATTCTCTAACCAGCAGAGGATGTTGCATCAGCGGCACAGCTGATGCAAATCAAAGAAGAAGAGAACAATTGCCTGATGTCATCACTATTCAGCAATTGGTGATATTTCTGGTTGAGATCATGATCGGATGGTCTCTTTTCGGGATAACTTGTGTTGATTCAATTTCTGAAAACTACATGTCAAATTCGGATATGATTTACTATAACTTAATGGAAATTAACTTTGATTTGATGTGGAAATTAGCATCAGCCAAAGATGCCATTAACTTGGCCCCATCCTATTCCAAATCTTTATCAATTATCTCTCTGGCATGCTGAAAAATCCTCCTTATTTCTTTGCTGATGACTCCACCCTCTCCTGTGAGATCTCTTATCCTTCTGACAGACAGGTCGCAGCCTCTTCCCTCTCCTCAGATCTCGACAAAATCACAAACTGGTGAAACACTTGGAATATATATATATATATATATATATATATATATATATATATATATAATATTTGTTTTTCCCCCCCCCCCCCCCCCAAAGGGACTGTACCACAAATCCTTCCATATACTTTCTCACCAACCCTCTCAAAGTGGTTCAATCAATGAAACTCTTGGGTCTCGCTCTCAGCTCGGATCTCTCTTGGTCAAGCCACATTTCAAAGTTGGCCTCCAAAGCCGACTGCCGACTTGGCATCCTCCATTGTACAAAGTCATTCCTTGGCACACCTGAACTCCTGTACCTGCAAGGCTTTCATCCACAACTTGATGGAGTACTGTTCTCCCCTCTGGGCTGGCCTCACATCTTGCACAACTTGATGCCGATGAGTGAGTCTATGGGCTTATCACTTCGGCATCGCTGACAGGTCGGTGGTCTCTCTGTCTTATTGCTCCTCCTTTCTGGTCTTGTACCCTCTTCCCTCTCCATACTTTGTGTCCCCCCCCCTCCCCAGGATATCTGCAAGATGCACATGACCCACCGGCAACCCCCTTCCAGAGAAACTGTCAAAATCCAGAATCACTCCTCACCTCCACTCATTTATTTCTCTTTTTTTATTTCCCCACCTCTGGAACTGCCTTCCACATTCTCTTCAATCTCATTCCTCCCAACAGGTATTCAAGACAGCTGGTCACCATCATCTTAAATCATCCCCCATCCAAAACCATGATCTTTTCTACACCTGTTCAGCCACCCCACCCCCCTGCCCCCACCTTCCGAAAATTTTTCTTCTGTATCCATTTTGTCCACCCTTTGCATTCTCCTTTCCCTCTCGTCTTTACCCACATCCCTTATCTGTCCGTCTCCGTCTATTTTCTCCCCCCCACCCTGTTGTTGGCATTTCCCCCTTCTCCTGCTGCTCATTTTGTTATGTTGTGTCCTGATCCATTCTGTGTTCGAGCTCTTCCACAAGCCTTGAGCTTGATGATGCATCCAAAAAAATTAAATAATGCCAAGGGCCTCGTTCCTACTTTGTGTGGGGAAAAAAATCTTCAGGAAAAGTTGGTTTGCTGTACACAAATTGTAAGGTATTCAATTTTGTTGTTAAAAGGTTGACAACTCGAGTGCATAAATTTATTTTTGTGATCTTGCACCAGTATTGTGTTGAATGACGTCTGTCTGTGAGCAGTGCTCCTAAGGTCACTGGGTCACCTCAGGTCCTAAGGTCACTAATATGAAGTATGATTTGAATTCCTAGCATTTCCCACAACTACTCCAGTCATGTCGATGATATTTTTGGTTACATCCCAAAACTATGTGTAGTGACCTTCCATAAAGACGGTATTGCGGTCCATAAATGGCCAAAAGACCAGAAATTGAGCAATATTGTGATACGGTATGTTGAAAACGTGCAATGAAGGGTCCGAGACAGTTCTCAGTTTCATTTCCTCATTTTGAGGAAAGTTCTTATGAACCCTTGTCAGTCATGGCTGTGGTTAATTAATTTGGAACTAAGCTATAAGCTGTATACATGGCTGAACTGAACCAAACTGAACTAAGCTATATACATGGCTGTCCAAACGATCTTGCCCCAATGCACGTCTGAAACATTTTATTATGAGGAGGAAGTAGGGTTACAACAACAACAGTTTGATGAAGATGCTTGGCCAAGTTTCTCAGATTCCATGTCGTCCACACTGTGCAAGTTCTGGAGGTCGGTAGTCAGGGAGGTATTCACTACATTTTGTTGAGATTAAGTTTTCCTTTGTCCATTTTTTTTTTGTTGTTGTGGGACAATAATTCACCCCAAATTCCATGTTTTGAAAGATAACTGCAGCAAGTTTCACAGATGGCACTGCCATCTTGATATCATGTGACCTGTTGGCCATGCTTGTCTTTTTGATTGGCTTGATGAAGCGAGCCTCGAGAAACAAACCCACAATGTTTGAAATCTCAGTGGATGAGTGAATTCACTCTCTTTCAGATGTTCGCAGCTAGTTGATTGGTCCATGTAGGTTAGCGCATATGCCGTCAGTCACGAGTCTTCATCCAAAATTACCGGCCTTATTTTATGAGGGTATGGTTCTTCGACACATCTCCCAAATTTTCACCTTTTTAAATGTTTTTTTAAAGGAACGTGATGAAGACAATGCCTCTGTGGAGCTTCTGTGTATATCCAATTTTCAATGACTTGACTTGTCCGGGGCAAGGAACCAATGAAAGAAATTTCCACTCGTCACATAATTGACTTGACCATGAGGTCTTTTGATTGCAGTTGACCACATTCTTTGAAGTTCCAGTTTTTATCTATCACAAAGGACCGTCTTTGTGTGGTCTATCAGGAACAAACGAAACTTGAATAGTCGAGGGCATCCACAAACATCGTGCTTTTGTCTGATGTGAATGTCGCAGCCTTCCTTTGTCCGCTTGCACATCACGCTGTAGTGGTGATGTAGTGGTTTTTACAACCAGCCGCCATCTAATAACAATAACGTACTGGTAAAACGACCTCTGAAATAACATTCCCACAGAACTTACAAAGAGTGTGGACATGAGCCAAAATACTAGTACAGCGGACCTCACACGGTGCAACTCGGGGCGTCGAGCTACTGCTGCAGCGATACACTTGTCAAAATGCCAATTTCAAACATCTCGTAATGAGTTTTGTATTAATCATTTTCTTCCTAAATCGGTTTTCTTCATGTCAAGGAATAGAAAGGTTTTATTTTGATAACATAAACTTTGTCGGACGTGAAGCACAATGTCAGGTCAGGTGTGATGGATGTGAAGTACTTGGCCAGGCCCCACGGGATGTTAAGTACTTGGCCAGGTTCTGCAGGATGCAATGCACAGGCCCATGCTGTGTGGGAAGCAAAGCACCACGCCGGCACGTAAAGGATAAGGTCAGACCATGGGGGGACATTAAGCCCCATGTGGGAGGTGAAGCATCGAGTTTTTGGAGACGATATCCAAACCCACTGTGTTTTGGTGTTTATCACTTTTTATTATGTTTGGTGAAAAGTAAATTATGTTTTAAAAACCTGCATAAATTATATGAACATTTTATCTGACATTGTTTTGCAGTGCATCGACAAAAGACGAACAGTCGCTGCTCTCGACTTCCGCTCCATGAGCCATATTTTCCAAATCGTATAATTCGAACCGATGGAGCTTCATCCCAACATTGTGGTGAAAACCTAAAATATAATTTCTATTTTATTTTCTTGTTCATCAGACCCTTACTCATTTTCATAAAATGTAACCTCAAATTCACCATCAACCCTCGAGTCATTTTCTGAAGTCGAGCCAGACTCAATCTTACGTCTTTTTGACTTTGCAGCCATCAACCTGTGACGTCAACACTCAAAGGCATTAAACTTCAGCTAGAAAACCCTGACTTCAACTGATTTTACTGGCGTTTAAAGATTAAACTGTCATCATTTTATATCACAGTTGAAAGCAACTTATTTCCCACAAATAAAAAAAAAAAAGTGGAAAAACTTGTGTTCCACTTGATATTCCCTTTGGGCACATGATGGGCCCTAAATCTGTCTGGAGGTAAAAAGTCCCTCGTCTTTTCTTGAAATATTTTTAAAATGTCAAAAATAAATAAATAAATGCAACATACAAACCACAAGTTGTGCACATTTCGTTTTTCTTGCTCATTATACTTTGCCAACCTCATGTCTCGTGCCATCTCATTCTCTCTCACGTTCTCAAACAAACTATACAGTATTATTAAACATTATCTGTACTGCACCAAGTGCCACCTGTTCTGTTTATGTACAAACATCCCACAATTCCAACCAGTTCAAACTTCATTAATTATTCATTTGCCTCCCAGCAAGCAAAGTCTGGACCCATCTGAACTCCCACCTCTAAAAAAAAAAAGACAAACTAATAAGTTTTAATGAATTGTCCACATACTGAATTGTCCACATTACTGTGTATCGATGCAAAAGGGTACAACAGAGAGGGATCATTTTAAAATCCATAAATGAGAAAAGGAAGAGTCAGGTAAGCAGCAGGAAAAAGAGGGTTAGGTTTAGGTTGGAAAGTTCGAAAGAGATATGAAGAGGTAAGAAAGGAAAAGGAACATTTGGGAAAAACAGTGGCATATGGTGGTGACAAGTGCCCGTTCAAAGGTTTCGCCATTGTGCATGCAATACAAAGATAGGTCTTCTAATCAGCATGTTCAAAGTCAGAGCAAGGCATATAACTGTTCTCATCGCCAAATCACAACTTACACTTTCGATTTGTGATGTGTTTGTTCTCGTGAGAGAATTTTAATTATTTTTTGAAGTTTGTTAAACATGGAGAATATTTTCTGAAACAAGAATATTCTGTTTTTCATGTTAAAAACTTTTGAAAAATTCGACACTGCATTTTTATACAATGATGAAACGTTTTGTGCATTGGGAAATAATTCCTTAAGAAACCTCTTGTATCCACATTTCGTCTTTACTGATAGTTCACTTGACCCTGAATGTGTTCTATCAATCAGGGGGGTCCATATTAAGTTTTAACAACCCTGTTTGATTAACCTTCCAGTTTGTGAGTGCAAGAGATTTGTGAAATATAGAAAAACAGAGACATTAAAAGAAAGAAAGAACAGCACGACTGTCAGGATGACCACCTCCCACCCCTTCCCACCCAAACATTCTCCATCCTCCCAAATATCTTCTCCCATGTCCTCCCAACTTCCTTTTTCTTGTATCCATGTAACCCATGACATTCCCAATCCTCACTTTTCCTCTCGAACCTCACTCCTTTGTTTCCTCTCATTTTATTCTTCAAAATGAAGTCCCCAATCCACCCCTTCACTCACCACTATTTTAAAAGTGCCTTTATCAAAAAATTGCAACACTATATCTGAACAAAAAGCTCAATAGCAGTTTGCAGTTTCCAGTTAGGAGTTTCCTGCAAGACCTCTAAACGTGCCTCCCCCCTCTACTCCGCTCCCACAACCTCCCGTATCTCACCTTTTTAGTATACATAATCTTTCATCCAATAAGAAGTTTGAGCTGCATCACAAAATTACTAATTTTAACATCAGCCCTTATGATGATATGAAACTACATTCACAAATAACCAAGTATATTATATTTTTAAAAAACATTCAAAGTATCTAACACATCATTCATACGTGCACCATGTGCTTTAACTCAAAATACATGCAACGTGTTTGTATGTCTCTGAAACGATGAGGCAATCTCGGAGGACCATCACAGCAATGTCGAGTGAAATAATAAGAACCCATCCCGTCAAGACCTTGTGGCAGTAAATTAAAAAAATAAAATGCAGGGATTGAAGTGTTCAAAACTCAATAAGTTCAGTTCATAGGAGTGTAGGTGACGGGTGCAAGCACCAATTTCCGTGTAATAAACATTTGGATACAACAACGTGCCAAGTGCGAACATGACTCCTCTACCATAAGCACATTCAGTTGGACAGCCACAAAATTTGTCCAAAGAGCTCCCGCCATTTATACTAATGATGCATCACGTTCACTTGTGCTCCACCACAAAACTCATAGTAGACCCATCGAATGAGGTTGGTGCCACAATACGTGGACCCTGAGATGATGTGATGCTAATTACAGGTGGCTTGGAATCGCCTCCAACGACAGGTGCACCTGAAACTGCATACACGGCCTGCACCATGCCTGATGGGAGGAAGTAAGGTCGGTCTCCAAGGCTTGTAGCATCGTCACAGCTTCCTTTGAGAGGTATCTGACCACCTCCCATAACGGCTGCCACGGTGGTAGTGTTTATTCCAGCAGTGGTCGTTGTGATCGTCGTGGTGGTGGAGTTTCCCATGCAAACGCCTCTGCCCATTGCTACCTGTGCAGCTCCAAATTGTTGTGACACTGGTAGCGTGTGCACCCCAGGATAAACGACGTATGGAGTTGCGAACGTTCCACCACCGATGACAAAGGGTGAAACTGGAACAGGAAAGACACCTGGAGCAGCACCCAGGACCTGCTGGGATGCTGGCAGAACTACTTCGATGAACTGACCGGTATCAGGATCAAGAAGACGCTTCCGTTGAGGATGGATTGGCATATCCACCAGGTAAAATTGACCCGACTCCGGGTCCAACAGCAATCTGCGCTGTGTATTTTGGAAAGTAGAACAGGTGGATGAGGGAGTGGGCACAGAAGAGGTGGAAACCAATGGCATGACCTGCTCACTGCACTGCAATGATTTAGCCGCATCCACAACGGGCAGGGCAAGTGAGGTTGTTGTTTTGGAAGGTGGTGAGACAGCCAGATGAGGAGGTTGAATGGTGAGCGGATGTGGCAGTTTTGTTTTTTCTGAAGGTACACCCACTTTGGCACTGCAAGAAGAAGCTCCGTCAAGCGATAAGAATCGCTGGAGATGCCGTCGATGCTGCACACGAGCTCCTGCAGCCGTCACGACTTGGCCTAACTCCTTGTACGTCTTCGGTGGAACTTTGGGTGGGCCATGCACCTCCATTTTTGCCTTGCTGTCTTGCTGTAGTTTGATGGGAATGGTGAAATAAACCTCACTGTCTGCAGAAGCAAGGCTTTCTTTTGCTTGCACCAATTTTGAAGATTTTTCTGGAGTTGTTTCTCCCTCAGGACGCTCGTGGGACCGACTTGGCAGGCCTTCAGACCTGCTTTCATTGCTTCGCAACACCGGTGGCTTCACAGAATGTATAAGTGGAGCATTCTTTGAGGGCACACCTGTGACACGCCGAGGCGTGGCAGCCGCAGCTTTTGGTGCAGCAGAAGCAAATGGCTGGGGTACCTTGTTGGTGCTTTTGGTCCTGCCTGCACTTGCTTGTGCTGTGCTCACATTTCTCACAAGAGGTGAGGACGAGATGGAAACAGAGCATTGCTTGCTCTGTGTCTGTGACGAGAAAATGCGCAACTGTGATGCGCTTTTCCCCTTGTTTTGTCGAAGTGTGTCGGTGCCAAAGCCCTCCGCACTGTGCTCGTTCGATTTCCTGTGCTGCCTGTCTTGCCTGCTTGAGGCACGGACATCATTTCGTTTCACCTTCAAGTTTTGTTTTGCCTTTTCCACCTCCTCCATGGTGATGAGGGATAAAACATTACTGTGCGGAGCAGGTCGCACATCTTTGCGCCTCTTCCATCCGTTGTTCTCAAACACATACAGGTCCTCCATCGACTTCACCGCCGCAGTAATCTTATCGAGTGCCTGTTGCTGTTGCTCAGAGTTTTCATCTTTCTCATTTGTGGTGGGAGAAATGTCGACACCTGACGACTCCTGATTAAGAATATTACTCTCAATAACTTGCTTCTCATTTTCTCTGAGATTAATTTGTTGAGGCATGTTGTATGACTTGGTTGTTTGTGGAAACAATACCGAGGCTCCATTATTAATCATTGAGTCAGCAGTGTCTTCCTTCCTCGTGATAGATTTGCAGTTGATGACCAGAGGTGGTGCAGCACAAACACTGCGTGGTGCTACAGCTAGGCGCATGTCCCAGACAACGGCCGAAGTGCTCTGGTCAGAGGCTGTAGACCTGCCGTCACTGTCTTCACGAGACATGGACGTGTATGTGCACTTCACAAGCTTCCGGACGTCCCTCACCTGATGAAGAGGTGTATGCATTCTGAGCTTGTCAGTGCTCCCAGGATTCTCACACTGACTCTCTGCTCTCATGCCCGTTTTAGGTTCGAGCTCGGTTTGAAGTATGGCCTGCTTTGAGGCTTGTACCTCAATGTTCGATTGGTCAACTGTTCCAGTGCAGATGTTTGGTGTGAGAAGTTTTGCGATGCTAAAGGGGCTGTGTGTCTGTTCATTGTTCTTTTGCAGATTTATCTTGATTTCTGGAGATTTGGACATGACCGTGCTCTGCGATGAATGTTTTATGTACAGTGTGTTGTTGATCTTGTAGGATGATTTATTTTCAATTTTTTCAGTTATTTCCTTTGTTATTCCTGCCCTGTTATTCATAACTTCTTCAACTTCCCCAGCACCTTCTGCAACTGAATAACCATTTATGGCTGTTTCCTGTACTAAAACAGCTTCAGGTACTGTGATGTAATATGATGGTGCTTCATCAATCGAGTGCACCGAAGAATAAGTACCTTTAAGGTTCATGTCATCACACTGCTGCTCGGGCCGCTGCTTTTGCTCCTGGTGCTTTGGCTCTTTCTGCTCCTGCTTCTTTTGCTGCTCCTGCTCCTGCTCCTGCTTTTTTTTCTGCTCCTGCTTCTTTTGCTGCTCCTGCTTCTTTTGCTGCTCCTGCTTCTTTTGCTGCTCCTGCTTCTTTTGCTGCTCTTGCTTCTTTTCCTGCTCCTGCTTCTTTTGCTGCTTCTGCTTCTTTTTCTGCCTCTGCTCCTGGTGCATCTGCTCCTGATGCGGCTGTGGTTTCACCTCCATGTCCTCCTGTTGAATGCTCAAGCTGATCAAACGCTTTCTAACTTCCTTCCCACCAAGTGAATCGCTTTGCCGGTCTCTCCACGAGTGAAACGCACTGTTTTCACTCTGCAGAAAAATGTTTTGTGTCACGGTGCGTTGTACCGTCACCTGTTGCGCTTGCCAGAGATCATCGTCTTCAGTATGAGGGGTGCCATCATTGCTCGCTGAAATAGGACACTGCACGTGGTCCTGCGCGAAGGACAAGTCTTCTGTGAGCTCCTCTTGAGCAGGAAATTCATATCGAGAAAGTCCAGTGTCCACATCTGGTGCAGCACTCGTGTCCCTCAGCTCCCCACGCTCCATGCGGAGCTCCTGCTCTTGCTGCATTTTCTTGGAGAGTACATTGGTGAGTAGGCTTGATGCATGCTTTGTTTGATGAACCGCACCTCCTCCCTGGCTTACCGCATCGGATTCTCTACTCTGCTGCCGGCTTAGTGGCTCATTCATTCTTTCCAGTGACGCATTGTGCTCACAAGGAGTTTTAAGTTGACTTGCAGCCTGTAATGACCCACCACCCCTCTCTTCCAGCGAGCGCCGGCGCTGCCGCATTATGCTGTTGCCCTTCCCACGGCCGACAACGGATCTACGCCAGCCCAAGTCCACATAGCTTGGGGCCCAGTGTGGTGATCCCCGTCTGGTCAAAGGCGGCCACTTTGGCATCTCTGCAAATGGGCTTTCCTCACAAGCTGGTGACACTTCAGCAAATGCGTCGTATGGACAGGACAGGCTCCTGAAGGCACGCGCAGTGAGATTTCGCACTTCATGATCAGCATCATCAAGTCCAGCACTCGACGCATCGCTGATGTAGCCCGCCGGTCCATCCATGCAGTTCATGGTGCTCCTGCACGTCTTCTCTGCAGCAGTGCCGGAATTAGCAGTGGCTCCTGTGCGGTGAATGGTTGTCTTTGGTCCCGTCAAGTGCTCATCGCCCCTCGCAGTATTGGCCCCCACTGCCCACGCACAACCTGAGGCATTTATAGCCGGTGCAGCCGTGAGTGACACATGAAGCTGCCCCCATGCGCTTCCATTTTTGTGTGATGGACTCGAGCTCCTTATAGCTTGTGCCTTGGATGCTCCCCTGCGGCCACTTTCTGTCTCACTGCAGAAATTGCCTTGAGATTGGAACCGCTCAAAACTCACATAGTAATCAGGTTCTTCTGAACCGCAGCAAGACTTTAACTCATCCTCGATGCTCTCGCAGAAAGACTCATCTTCCACATCTATGGTGGCATTCGAGAGTAGTGGCTCACGTGAAGTTGAGATTCGCAGATCACCTTGCTCGCTGAGGTTCATTTGGTGCATCGCGATGAAATTTTGCACTTTTTCTGCGTCTGATGAGGCTTCGAACATCGGAGGATCTGCTCGGGAGATGAATGTTTGTCCAGAAGATTTTTGCGGAATTTGACTGAGAGTCGTGGACTCCAGGTGTTCTTGAGCATGAGCAGGATACGTGTCCCTTGCGCTGCTGCTTGCTGGGGACACAGAACGCATTTTACTGTCACCATGGCTGTTGCTACATTTGATAACTATCAGCGGATCAATGGTCGTTCCTTGTGGAGCAATGGGTTCCTCAAATGTGTGGTTGCATGAAGCATACATCATATCTGGGGTAGTTTCATCATCCGCATCAGCACCCGTGCTGGATGCGTCACTTTCAAAAGGCCTCAATGTGTGAACGTTGGTGTTATTCTGCACATCCACCTGCTCTGTCTGAAGGTTTGTCATTTCAAAACGTTCATTGTCCACCTGGTGCTCCTGCACTCCCTCAAAACATTCGTCGATCTCAACGTACTTGCACTCATCAGAAAAATACTCATCATCTGCTGAACTGGAATCGTCACATCCAGGTGGTTTTGATATGATAAACTTTGGAGGATGGGGCCATTCTGCTGGTGCTGCCTCCTCAGACATATTTCAGGAGGTCCTGCAGCTGGTCTTGAGTCTGATGTCCCTGCAGTTCTGCAAAACAACTATGCACACATGTCGTGGTTTATATGTATAGGTTGTCAAGCATTTATTCATTTGCATTGCAATTTTTATGTTATGTATACCCTTTGTTCATCAATGAATTACTGTACTTATTGTGCTAGTTATTCCATACAAATGCCATTGTGTGCTGCAAATGAATTTGCTACAGTAGTGTTTTATGTCACCTCGCATTTCTCACATCATTGTCTTTCTTTCTATTCCTTGATGTTTCTCAGGTTTTGTATTCAGCCAATTTGTCAAATGGTTCAAAAGTATGGATTGCATTTAAAATGTAAACTTTGGGTTGGCATGTCTGTGCTTCCATCTCATTGACCCCAAAGATCATGATGTGTAACCTAGGTTCAAGGAACCCAAGTTCCATATGTGTTTGTCCATTGTCGACAAATGTCCTTGTAATTCATGGATAAGTACACTGATGTCTGGTAATGTCTTTGTACCGAATGGGATGAGCCTCTCTGTTACAGAGTGTGGATTCTGCCGAAGCAGTTTTTTGGCCAGGGTCGTGCCGGGTGGTTTGCAATCTCTCTCCCAGCTGTAGTTAGGACAGGAATTTGTAATTTTTTTCGGGTGCCGGCGATAGCTTGCCTACTCTTCGCGAAGGACACCGTGGGATCTTTAACGTCCAGCAACTAATGTCGGCAGACGAGAATCCGTTTAACGTCCATCTGACGGACGGCACACACATTGATGAAACACCCTACCTGTGAAACACCTGGATGACAGTTTATAGCTGGTTCGGGATTCGAACCCACGATCGACGGCTTACAAGCGAGTGTGCATACCTCTAGTCTAGGTCATCCTGCCAGCCCGATGAGCCTTAATATTATATCAATGAAAAACACAGTGGGATCAAGCATCGTAGCTGAGAAAGTTATGCACTCACCAGTGACCTGACAAGTCTGGGTTTGACTTCCAACGGAAGAGGATTCGACTACAAACTGCCATCCTGGTGCTCTGTAGGCACGAGTGCGAATTGCATCATCGAGTACGCCATCCCTTTGGTGGATGGGGCGTTAAACCCAACGACCGTCCCACTGTGCTCGTGTTTACCAGTGGGTGTCAAAGCCCCCACCCGGCGCTGCCTTTCGAATTAAGGAGTCTATGCTCGTGTGTCAGTACCCTGACCAGATTTAGAAACCCGACCATAAGAGAGGTGATACCACCACCGCATTGTGATACCATCTGCAATGTCGTGATGCTTAATTACGTGGAACTGGTAACCGGTCAGTAGAATTACTCTTCTTAGAAACCGTCGGTCTCGGTCGACAGATGTTTCATAAACAACAGGGGCAGTTCCGCGGTTAAATACCAGAAAGTCTTTATCCTTTAAATATACAGTAGTGGACGATTTTGTACTGCGGTGCATGTGCAGGTGCATGTGCAGGTGCAGGTGCAGGTGCTCCAGCAAATGTGAGCTCGCTCCACTTCCCTTCTGAAGTGCATTATATCAAAGGAATTTTTATTTATTTATTTTACAGGTCGAATTGATCAGCGAAAACTTGAACAACGACTGCGGTTGGTTTTCGTTGCTAACCTATTTTACAGTTCGATTCCAGTTCCATGTGAATGCCGTGTGGGTGTGACGTCCTACAATTCATACATGTCTCTCCTTTCCGCCATATTAAAAATCTCGATTTCTTGAAATGGACAAACGTTTTATCCACTTTTGTTTACCAACGGAGACACTAATTTGCGACGAACTCGATGACGTTGTAGCAACGTGAAGCCTGGTTGTTGGTCCCTCATATACGGCGTCTGGTGACATCGTGGCGCGTTGTGAGATCATTTGGGTTTTCAATGTTTGATGGTTGAAAGGCCTGAAAGTCGGAAACATTTCATGGATCCCATTTTCAAATTCTTGGGGGGAATCTACCAATTATCTGCAGCAAAAACGGTCCAAATTTGGACCCACGTTCTTTTCCCTCCTCCACTCCCTGGTCCCTATTACTATTCTTTCTTCTCTTCCGTAGCTCGAACCCACACAGCACTTCTCCATTTACTCCTCACTCGCACATAGTCTTCCCCACACGCGATTCCAAACGGGGTAGGGATGAAGAAGGCAAAAATGCAAATGGCGTCTTCTGCCATCGAGCTGGGAAGCTGGGAGCAATGAGTCACATTTATTGCCACATCTGATGCAATGTAAATGCTCTAATGGCGGCGAGCTGCTCCATTTTGAAACTGTGTGTTCGATATACGTATCATTTTGATGCTTAGTGTCCATAATAAAAATGTGTCGCTGTCAAAGCCAGTGACCAATTGCAAGTTAACGATGGGATTCTTCCTTCACGGACGTAAGGAGTAATTGGCTTCATGTCCCCTGATCTGTATGGAGTTGCTTCTCTGATCCCTGCAATTTTTTAACTTCGTAATTCGTGAGAGGGATGCAAAAAAGTAGTTTTGGACGGGAATTTTCAAGGATGTCCAAATTGTTTCGTTCGAACCATCACTGCCCATTGTCCTGGTTTCGTAGTTCAGTTCAAAGTTTGAGATGATTAAGATGCAGCAAAGCCACAGCACTTTGGTTTGAGTTCATGGGTCGCCCTCCATTTGGCATCCCTGGATGGCACATCTTTTTTATTTATTTATCTCATCGGTGGTTGTGACCGTGGGTGGGAGCTATTTGTAATGGTAAACATGGAGACCGCACAGACTGCACCAAAAGAGAAACTGATCCCGAAAACGTAACTCGAGCATTTGTCTGATTCACAAGGAGCTGGAAAATGCTGATCTATGACACATCATCAAAATACCTGAAAACCAAGCACGGTTAAAAAAAACCCCAAAAACCCATTGTATGTATATTTGTGTGTATATATATATATATATATATATATATAT
>BROF01007131.1:0-19792 GCA_024346535.1 Eptatretus burgeri | reverse complement strand
CTTTTAATAGGCTACGTCACGACATCGTCGGCGATGCGTGCAACGCGCTATGCCTAAGTTAGACTATCGTTGGGCATCGGTTGTGTAGGCCGACAACAGGTTCAGCATTCGTTTGTATAAGTTATCTACAACACAACGAAACGTTCTGTGTCCGTTACCAATGCGTTATACATAAGACCAAGTCGCTATGAATACGTCCGAATCTTTAAAAAAAAACATCAAAAGTTCAACGTAAGTCAGCGTTTTAGATACATTTTAATACGTTGCCATCGCTGGCTAAAACGTCAAGGTGTGACCGGACCTTTACATTAACTGTTAAAATGCTGTACAAACTCTTAAGCTGAACCGATTTTCAAAATTTAAACAGCGGAATTCAGCTTAACAGCACTTTCAACTGCTAAAAAAAGTGTTCATTTGGAATATAATTGAAATTCAGCATTGATCATTTTTAAGACTGATTTTTTTCTAAACCTGTGGCTAAACCGCACCCTCAACTTTGACATTTTTTTGCAGATAAAAAAGCGCGGTTTATATACTGGAAAATACAGTACTGAGAGCTCCAGTCAATTTGGAGTGGGACCTTTTGGAGAGGAAGATCACTACCTTTCTGGCTCTTCGTCTCACTGGCTATTCATCTTACTGATAACCGTGATCCTGTTCAACCGACAACCATGGTGCCATTGGGAAGTCTTCGCCTGCGTTCCTCATTATTTTGTAAGAGTGTGGTCTGTGGTGCCTGGAGGGGTTCGGTTTATTTATTTCACCACTGTACATAAGGTGCATGTTCCCTTCTCCCTGCTCGTGTGTTGACTCGCTAGGTTTGTCCGTTCCATGGCCCGTCCCCCTTTCTCCCCATATTCCTTATAAATAAACCCTAAGAAGGTAAGAAACGTTTTCCACCTTTCTGCATCTCATGCATCACCACCAAATTCGGCTTTTTACCAAATGACCTTGGGGAATGTGAAGTGGTAACAATGGAACGCAGTTAGTTAGAAACCTTTCCGCCATTTGTGGGATCAAAGATCCCAGCACTGATGCATATCGTATTGCCGAGCCACCGACACGACAGTTCGTATATGGATGTCTCTGTTAATTGCATGGCCAATACCTCTTTCACTCTATTTGTTTATCATTACTCGTTCACTCTTGATTCTGCTTCTTCATTCCCAGCTTTTTGAAAAAAATGGGGGGGGGGACATTGTAATCGGCTTCCTCTGTCTGTCTGTCATGCGATATCCTCCTGCACAGTTGGGCAGAAATTAATTTAATTTGCTAGTTATGATCAACACATGGAAAGAATGTGCAAGAGCAGTGTCATTTTGGGGATGGTGTCAAAATGTCAAATACCAAAAAATGCAATTTGGGGAACATTTTAAAAAGATATTTTTCAATGAAACTTTGTATATGCAATCAAAATTAGGGGACACATGAAATATGTAACGACCTGGAGGGGTTATATGCAATCGACATCGGGAGACATGAAAAATGCAGTGATTTTTCGATTTGACCCCCGGTTCATGCCCCAGAGGGTGGGGGACTTCAGTCACAGGGGTCAAAATGGGAGGAAAAAAAACATTAACTCAAAATTTGATATTGGGTCATTCCTGGTGGAACATTTTGCCATTTTTCAACTTTGTTTAAGGTGGGAAGTGTGGGGATTTGTGATGGTGCACCATCGACTTCGCTCTATTTAAATTTATTTTTGCTCTGACATTCGTTTCTTACGATTATATCTCGTGTGTATATATATATCATGCCTATTATTTTTGATATCCTTGTATTGTTTGGGGATAATCATCGCTTTATTCTTTAACTTCGATTGAAATGCGTTATTTAAATGTTATAGTAATTTTACATGTAATATATGTTGTTATTGAGAAGTATTCCAATTTTTTTTTCATGATTAATGTTTTCGTTTTTATTACCTCTGCCATCAAAGGTGGATTTAGGTTGTTTTCACCCTTTTGTCTGTCTGTGAGCAGGATATCTCAAAAAGTCATGGACTAATTCAGACAAAACTTGGTGGACAGATTGCGTGTTACAAAGACGAATTGATTACATTTTGGTAAAGATTCGGATACTAGAATTACAAGTGATTTTTCACCATTGAGAGATGGGGCCAAAACGATATCTCAAAAAATTAGAGAGTGGTTTGGACGAAACTTGGGGGACAGTTTGGGTAATGTGCCAAGGATGATATGTTTTGATTTTGGTGAAGATCTGGACACGAGAATATTTTAAAGTGATTCTTCACAAATGAGAGATTGGGCCAAAAACGATATTTCAAAAAGTTGTGGATGAGTTATTACAAAACTTGGTGTAGGAGTTAGGTAAGTGACAAGAACAAACTGATTAGATTTTGATTAAGGTCTGGATGCAGATCTGTCTTATCAGTGGGATAAAAAATGTAGTGTGAAGCCTGATTGGAGGTATGCCCTCTGCTGAGTGCCATTCTAGTTTATGATGTAATACAAGTGCAATCCAGCAGGCTCTCATGTGCTGTTATTTAATTTAATCTCCACTGGATTCTGGAAAATCTCAATCTTTGAACATAAATAGAATTTCCTTTGATTAGGCCGAAGCACAAGGGCTGTTGCATTCACATCACACACAGGTCGGTGATCTCTTTCTCTGTCTTTTTACTGCCACTTCTGTTTTAACTCCATCTGCTCTTTCAGTCCTTTCAACTCCATGATATATTTTCTTCCATTAACCTCCCTTGCTCATGAATGTTCAAAATTCCAGGGTGTTCCTGGATGTGGAACAGTGTTCCAAAGACTATGCTCTTGTACAATCTGTCATCATCCCCCATCCATCCTCTATTACCCCCATTAACCATTCCCAACCCAACACTTATTTTCAGTTTGCAGTATTTCCTTTCCTCCTCTATTCCTGTGAATCCATTCCCATGCTTGTGTCCGAGAGATGCCCCATTTTGCAACTATCAATTCATACCCTCCGTCACCTTGCTCTTACATGAGCCTCCATATTGTAGAAATAAATGCCCCCATAATTATATTGAATGACAGCCAAATATATTTTGAGGAATATAATTGCAATAAAATAAACAGCACTCGATATAAATGCTTTGAATCAACATTCCAGTGAAACCCTCACCGGAAAGCAAATTACATTCACAACAAATTACATTCACAATCCGGAGGCTTCGTTTTGAGATTACACAAATAAACAACATGATGTACTTGGCTTAATTGCATAGGGCTATGGTCACCACCTCACAATCTGTATTCCAACCGATTTCCTCCACCGCTCTCTGTCGCCCACCATACTTTCGGCCGTCAACAGAGGCATCCTCACAAATGTTGTCTTGCCATCTCTTTGCTGGTCGTCCACTTGGCCTTGGATTGTTGGTCAGTCCTGTATGCCTCTAGTAGATGTGTTTGGTTGGATTCTGACCAGATGTCGAAATCATTCGAGTCATCTGAGCTTGAAAACATCCATTATTGAGATCTCCACCCCTAACACTTGCTGAACTTCCTCATTTTAGATTTGATGTACTCTTGTGACCCACAATAAGGGCCACAAGCATTTCGTTTTAAACACTTTGTACAGTGTTATTTTCAATTTATTCTTCGACAACATATTGGCATTCAGTCAGTCAAAGGCCTGTGCCGCTAGGGATATACGATGTCAGATATCAGCCAAGCACGTGGGCACCTGACTTCCCCCAGAATGTAAAATCGTTCACACGTTCAATTAGCGGTCCATTTGCTTCCATTATTGTGTTTGAGAGTGTCATTCATTTGCACTTCTTTTCATCGATTTTCAATCCCCATTTCTTGCAAGCACTGTCCAGTTCCTTTGTAGCAAGCTGTATGTGGCATGGTGTTAACTTAGCAGTTAGGGTCTCGCGTTTGAGCCCTGTCAGCCACTGAATTATCACCAGGTGGGGTTGACTCCGCCTGCCATCCTTCCGAGGTCAGCAAAACATGCACCAGTGTACTGGTAATAGGGGCAATGCAACAGTGGCATAGCCATGTCCCTAACGAAGGACGCAACCAGCAGCCTCAAGGCTGCACACGAGAGTGTGTGTGTGTGTGTGTGTGTGGCAAGCTGTAGCCTATCAAAGACTGCAGGTAATAAAGTTGTGTTGTTTGCGTACCAGACGTTTACTGAGGCGTCAGTGAGGTGAAGCTTTGGATCCAAACTTTTTAACTCTTTCATGACGAAATTGAGGAAGATGTTGAACAGAGTCAGCAACAGAATGCAACCCTGTCTAACACCACCACTCACTTTGAAACACTGTTAGTTGATCTCCTATCATGATTGTGCATGGTGTTGCGTTGTACATGTTTTTACAGCACGTGCGCTGTATACAATTGCACCAAGTTTGAAATGTCCCCGGCGTCGTCTACCACGTCTCCAGTGGGTCCGGTGTCCCCCCCCCCACCACGTGCCTCAAGACAGCCAATGACGGCCGTCCGGTAGATGCAGTGCGTAACCTCGACGGAAATGGCGACAATTGACGGAAATACCCAAGTATTTCAATGGAAATTTGTGAAACTAAGGTTATATATGTGAAAACCATTTAATTTATTGCTTGACGGAAAAAAACGAAGAAACGCTCCCCCCTCATGTTCGAACGAACGAAAGACGTCACTTCCGCCCACCATCGCATTTCGCGCCGATCGCCGAAAGCTAAGTTCTTCTTATGCTACCATTCTTTTGCGGTCCCCTGCCACGCTGTATCGAATTTGTGAAAGTAATGTGTTATATATGTGAAAACCATTTAATTTATTGCTTGACGGAAAAAAAAAATGAAGAAACGCGCCCCTCATGTACGAACGAACGAAAGACGTCACTTCCGCCCACCATCACATTTCGCGCCGATCGCCGAATGCTGAAAGCTAAGTTCTTCTTATGCCATCATTCTTTTGCGGTCCCCTGCCACACTGTATCGAACGATTTCATTCCTTCTGTTATATATAAAGGTGCTTATCACAATAATAACAAGATTTTTACATTTCAAATATCAAGTATGCTTTTTAATTGTTTTTCAACTGAAAAAGCATAAGTTGCATATTTTAACATTAGTGTACTCATTTGCTTCACCACACGCGCTGTATTGAAGGATTTCACTTGTTTTTTTAACAATTGAAATTATTTTCGGATGTATGCAAACTGTGCCCATTGTTTTTCAGTGCTTCTCTTCAGACAGTGTCAAAAGCTGCCTGGAAATCTACGAAGGTGAAATTGGGAGGGACTCCATACTCTTTGGCTTTCTCAATGGTATATTTTACTATGAATATTGCATCTACTGTGCCTCTGTCTGGTCTAAAATCAAATTGACTGTCACCACGGGTTTCTTCCACGACTGTGCCAATTCAATTCAAAATAATTTTGCAAAACACTTCGCCTGGCACAGACAGTAATAATAATTTTAAAAAACGCTCTGTAATTGGCAGGTGTAAGTTTGTCTCCCTTCTTGTGAATATGGGTCACAAGCATTTTGACCAATCAGTTGGGACCTTTTTAGTCCGACGTAGTTCGTTGAAGAATTTGGTTAATATTCGGACCATATTCACTTCACTTGCCTCGAGTACTTTTGCAATCATACCGTCAAGACCTTGAGAATTGTGACTTTTCATGGCTCCGATTGCTGATATGATGTACATGACAAAACATTAACTTCTACCCTGAAGAATAAGAACCTTTTTTTCACAAGTGTATTATTTTAGCTGAGAATGCCTGATCTTTCAGTAAATGAATACACAGGGGTACAGGTAGGAGAAACTTGCTGAAGGAAGGACAATGATACATATCTCATTACATTTAATTATTTTGAGCAATATCCGCTTTCGATCAGCTATTATCAAAGTAACACCTTCAGGGTCGTAACACCTTCAGGGCCAAAAGCAAGGGGTCCACTGGCAGGGTTACCTTTGTAATGAGTATGACAAGGTGAGAAGCATGTTGAACAGCAACTTGATAACCTCCTCAGACAGCAGGGCAGGATTTAATTGAGTAACTGACCAACATAATCATGCTGGACTATTTGTAGGAGAGGATATCAAAATGGCAGTAGACAAGTGTGCGGTACCATCTTTTGGATAAGTCTCACATGCAGGCTGTGAATGTGTTGTGGTTTGACGATCCCGCACAATTTTGGTTACGTTCTTTCTTGCAAGGGAAAATTTATTTCACGTATATCAGAAAATGTCAAAAAGGAGTCGAGTTTGTGCTGTTTTAGAGATGGTGTCACTTGTTCATCCTTTTCATTTTGTGCAGAGTGCCTCCTCACTTCTCACTCACTCCTCTTTCTTCCTCATTTGATAGGTGTCAGAAAAATCTTTTCAGCAGCTCTTCTGCATGTTCAGTATGGCTGGAAGACACCTTGATTTTTCAGACTCAAAAAACAGTGAGCTCCATGGATGCAAGATAAAGCAAAGGAAAACCAGAGGGAAAAACCACTGTGATTGTGTGTAAATTGATCATACGACTTGAAATTGGGGCTGAAAGACCAATCAAACAATCTTGCTTTGGCATTCTGAAAATTTTAAGCAGATTTCCTGACTCCCTCTCTTTGGCCTCCAATTAATTCAAGGACCAGCTTTCCAAAGAGCCCTTTGCAGCTAAATAGGACTTCTCTACTTAATTTGAATCTCCATCAGTGGGTGTGTCAGGAAATGGAACACAGTCCTGTCAGGAATCAAAATCTCCAACGTCGTTTTTGGAATCATATCAAGAACCACGTTCTGATGGTTTGCTTATATCATGGCATTTTGGACCTTCTCCAATTTGCTGGAACTTGGATGACTATTCATGCAAAAGACACTTCTCTACTTGGTTGCAATGTCCATATGAGTGTTTCAGAAGGTGAGATTCCCCTCAAAGGAGCCATCTTCTGTTTTTGTTGGAACACATCCCGTGGAACAAGTTCCGAAGTTTCATTCTTCTCAAGGTTTTGTTCTGAGGGTTCTTTTTCAGGATCAACACTGAACCCTGAGACAGCCTCCAATTGTAGTAATATTCAATGGGATAGTTTCAAAATCTCATTTAGGTTATTCTTTGTCACTCCATTGGTCAAACTATCAATGGCACAATGGCACTGCTCTTCAGCTTTCAGATTCTCTTGACTTCATTTTTCAGATCCTTGAACTTGGCCATATTCCCGATTTCCACGTTATTTAGACCAAAGTCGCTGGGTAGTGACACTTCGATGAGAAATGCTGTTATCTGATTTTTGTATGTGAGTACAATGTCCGGTCGCATTGCTTTGTTTTCTGTGTTCACGCTTGCTGGGATTGTCAGATTGCACGTGAGCACTACTTCCTCATTTTCAACAATCGCTTTTGGTTCATGCTTCCATGATTTCTGATATTTTTGAGTTTTTTACATTCTGAGAGAAGGTGATGGTGCTTTCTGTTTCTACCTTGCAGAATCTAAACTTGTACAATTGACTCAATCCTGCCATCTACTGAAAGCCATTGGTACAATGTTGTTGGTCTTGGAAATTTATTATGACTCATTCTCCATCCCAGTCAAGTTCTCTCCTGCATGTATTTTTCCATGTCGAGATAAATGTGATGAACAAGAAAAACTCTTGTTGCAGTGAGAACACGTGTATGGCTTCTCTCCGGTGTGTACTCTTTCATGCTGCTTCAACTTGGAGACATCAATAAAACACTTGTTGCAGTGAGAACACGTGTAGGGCTTCTCTCCGGTGTGTACTCTTTCATGCTGCTTCAACTTGGAGACATCAATAAAACCCTTGTTGCAGTAAGAACACGTGTAGGGCTTCTCTCCGGTGTGTATTCTCTGATGCTGCTTCAACTTGGAGACATCAATAAAACCCTTGTTGCAGTAAGAACACGTGTAGGGCTTCTCTCCGGTGTGTATTCTTTGATGCTGCTTCAACTTGGAGACATCAATAAAACCCTTGTTGCAGGAAGAACACATGTAGGGCTTCTCGCCGGTGTGTATTTTTTGATGCCGCTTCAACTTGGAGACATCAATAAAACACTTGTTGCAGTGAGAACATGTGTAAGGCTTCTCTCCGGTGTGTATTTTTTGATGCTGCTTCAACTTGGTGATATCACTAAAACACTTGCTGCAGAGAGAACATGTGTAGGGCTTCTCTCCGGTGTGTATTCTTTGATGCCGCTTCAACTTGTAGAGATCAATAAAACACTTGTTGCAGTGAGAACACGTGTAGGGCTTCTCTCCGGTGTGTATTTTTTGATGCTGCTTCAACTTGTAGAGATCAAGAAAACACTTGTTGCAGTGAGAACACGTGTAGGGCTTCTCTCCGGTGTGTATTTTTTCATGCTGCTTCAACTTGGAGAGATCAATAAAACACTTGTTGCAGTGAGAACACGTGTAGGGCTTCTCTCCGGTGTGTATTTTTTGATGCTGCTTCAACTTGGAAAGATCACTAAAACCCTTGTTGCATTCAGGGCACTGGTACAGCTTTTCTTCCATATGAACATTTTCATGAGAATGTAAAGCTGAAGTAAAGTTCTTGTCACACACAGAACATTTGAAAGGCTTCTCTCCTGTGTGGATTCCTTGAGGCTGCTTCAACTTGGAGATATCAATGAAACCCTCATTGTATTCAGAGCACTGGTACGGCTTTTCTCTCGTATGAATATTTTCATGAGAATGTAAAGTTGATGAAGAAGTAAAGTTCTTGTTGCACACAGAACAATGAAAGGGTTTCTCTCCAGTGTGGATTCTGTGATGTTCATGTAAATTTGATGATTGCTTAAATGATTTTCCACATTGTGAACACTTGTAAGGTTTCTCGCCCGTATGGATTCTTTGATGTTGACGTAAAGTTCCTGACTGATTAAATGCCTTGTCGCATTGTGAACACTTGTAGGGTTTCTCCCCCGTGTGTATTTTTTTATGCATATATAAATATGAAGAAGATGCAAATGCCTTAAAGCACACAGGACACTTGTAAGGTTTCTCTCCCGTGTGGATTATGCAATGTTTACGTAAATTTGTTAACTGATTAAATGCCTTACCACATTGGGAGCACTCATAGGGTTTTTCACCTGTATGGATTCTGTGATGTATTTTCAAATCCTTGTTCGTAGTAAAGTCCTTATTGCAAACAGAACACTTGAAAGGCTTCTCTCCTGTGTGTATTCTTTGATGTATTTTCAAATACTTTGCAGTGGTTAAATCCTTATTGCAAACAGTGCACTTGAAAAGTTTCTCTCGCTTGTGGATTTTTTGATGTACTTTCAAATCCATGGTCATGGTGAAGTCCTCATTGCAAACAGAACACTTGAGCGGATTCTTATTCTCTCCCACGTGTATTTTTTGATGTCGATATGAAGATGATGAAGAAGTAAACACCTTGCTGCAAATGGAACATTTAGAAGGCTTCTCTCTTGCATGTTTTCCTTTATGATTGCTCAAAGATGACAACTGAGAAAATCCTTTACTACTCACAATACACTTGTATGGCATCTCATGTTTGTGTATTCTTTGACATCTCTTTAAAGATGCTAATGAGCTATATGTTTCTTTGCAAACAGAACACTTGTTTGGCTTCTCCTTCCTTTCGGTTTTCTGGTCTGTGGTTATACAATTTTTCTTAGTTCGAACATGCTTATGTTTGTTGACTTCCTCATGAGAAGTCTGTGTCATGTTCTGATTGCAAGAAACTTCTGTGTCAAACAACTGGGAACTTGGATTGGAGCAAGAAACCATTTTCATTTGATTCTCTGCAAAGAAAATTCAGAAAGGGATCAATACATTATTATTGCTGTGAAACGTACAACAAAAATTCATAATGTACTGCATTTTGATTTAAAAAAAATAAAATAAAAAATAAAAAATAAAAAATAATAAAATTAAAAAAAAAAATCGGCCGATATCTGTACTCATCTCCCACAATGCAGATGCTACACAGGAAGCATTCCATAAGTAGCAGGAAATTAAAACTTTCCCAAAGACTAACTTGGATGTACTATCTGTGTGATTTCACTGGTGGACATGAAAGATTCATAACACGGTTTACCTTGCAAGGAACATTGACACAGGAGGCAGCCATTTAAATTAGCCCAAAACCTGTGCTATTATTACCAAGGTATGGTTGTTTGTCCATGCTCTATCGTTTTTAAATGCTGAGCATCAAGCAAGGAAGTTGTACATACATTTTTTTGTCTTTGGCTATGACTCGGCTGAGGTGAGAACCCCAGGCCTCCCATGCTCAGATCAGACGCCCTTTAACCATAATGCCACCAAGTTTGGTTGAAAGGAACCATTAGGCCCAAGTAGGGGAAATTTGTTGGTTCTGGGACTTTCATTTTATCTCAGGGAAAAACTATTTGACCCTGTCAATAAAAAGGAGTGAATTTTTTTTCTCACAAACAGATCTCCAGCACCAACTTCTCCTTCACCTCCCCCACCTCTTCCACTCATCCTGCACCAGCTTCTCCACATTAAGTTGTTTCTGGGACCAAGCTCTTCCATGAACGTTGACTCTGCATCAAAAATTTTTTTAACCCCTCTCCCCCCCCACTTTATTTTACTCTCACCCCTCACCCCCACCCTCTTTCTCTTACCTATTTAACCCCCATTTGAACAGAGATTCCTTCCCTTTACATCCCTACCAAGAGATAAACTCTGGAAGAGTATACAGTGAAACAAAACCTGTTTGTCCTCCCTCCTTTGTGGTTTATGTCCTTTGTGAAAAATAACTCCTGAAGCACAATCCTTGGCACTTGCTTGTGGAGTTGACAATCCTGCCCCCCCCCACCCCCAAAAGACTTCCAGAGCCATATCAGCTGAGTGATGCTGTGGATAGTGGTGTAGCAGCTGACAATTAGGCAGTGGGTGGTTCTGTTTTTTTCAGACTGCAACTGAGCCAGTTTGCCCACTTAATGTTTATAGTCATCATCCCAGATTCAACAGAAAGTTCTTGTTGAGATTCTGGAGCTTATCGCATTTTGGTTGGAAAACGTGTGCATAAACCAGGAAGAGGTACTCGGTGTGCTTGCCTTCCCTCCCACCTATTCCACAGCAACTGACAGGTGAGTGCTTTGTATGCAAGTGTGCATATATACATGTGTGTGTGTGTGTAATTAATTGGTTAAATTGGTTGTTTTGCCATTCATTGCACCTAAAATTAATGAAATATTATTTTTCCTTCCTAGCTTTGAAGAAAACTCAGCGTTGGAAGCTGTTCCACTCACGCCATTGTTTCACACATGAGTCAAACACTTTTAAATGTACACACGAGCTCTCGTTTCAAACTTTCCCTGAGGCAACTGCTTCACTGTGCTTACACTCCCTCCTCCCAACATCCTTACTCCCATCCAAGGTATCATGCAGCATGCTCTCAAACTAATTTGACTGTATTCCAGAGAAGAATATCGGTGGACTTGTGCTTTTGAAACACTTTACTGGCTCTGAAACTGTGAGCAGGACTCCCTCTTCACTACACTGTACCAACACACTACCACTGGATCCACTCAATGCATCAATTCCACAATATTTGAAGTTGCTAATGTGGTCAGAATTTATAAATGGGAAATTCCACATTACGTAGTGACACTTTGAGTCATTTTTGTGAACTTTGATTGCTCTAGCACAGCGATAAAGCCACTAGTAACTACTCTCTATATATCATATTGCAAAGGAAGAGTCGCAATTTTCAGAGATATTAATGTAGTTCCTGTAAGTTGGACCATTGTCAAGTAATTAACATTCAAAAACTGTGTTATGGAGTGACACTGTCTTTTGTCATTTATTAAACAATAACAACATTTATTGAAAACTCTGCTCTCACAATAGTTATAAAATTGTAATGAAATACTAGGAAGATACACTAATAGTTGTACCTTCAATACGGGGGTTTCAAAATTCCAGACATGCCCTAATTACTCTGAAATAATTACAATAGTCCCGTTACGGAGTGACGAAAAATCCTGTTACGGAGTGATGAGTCAATTTTGAGATTTCTCCCAAAGCAACAAATAATTTCTAGATTACGCCAGACTTTCAGTCTGAACCCAGCTGACTTGTGCTGGTGTTGTACTTGAACGTTTCAACATCTAACACATGAGAAAATAATAAAAATTTAAAATCTGAACTGAGAAAATATACAATAAACATATACGAAAGTCAAGAAATAGACCAAAGATGTTGAGAACAATTTACGAGTGGATGACCAGAAACAAAAAGTTTGGAATTAATCAGTTGGCCACATCACAAAACTTCACATGACTGTCCTGCAAAAGGCTCCGTTTCCCAAAGGACATTCAGCAAAGACATAATGATTGCGATGGTCGAGGGATGGCTGAAGAAGGAATCTGACGACTTGGTTGGAATCAATCCAGGATTTATCTTCCACCTCTGGGAATGTATATACCAAGTCAGATAGGCCCGCTTTTCGCAAAAATGATACTTCCAAACAACCATCATCTACTATCTGAGTCACCTGGCCAACAAACAACTTCTTAGATTTTTTTGTGACATACGACACAGTCACAAAGTCACCAGGGTGCACTTGGGGTTGACTGTCTGACCTGGGGCGCTCAGCAGGTGCTGGACTAGCAGTGTTTTGACATTCCAAGGATGATACACGGCACTTGGGGTGAAGACTCGCCAATTCAAATTGTTCCGCTGTTGAGTACATAGAAGCGCTCACAACATATTTCCTCACAGGTTTTACACAGTATGTTTGGTGTGTTTTCGGAAGCGACGTCATTAACTGCCAGCGCTCGTACAATTGCGACTGGCACTTCTGAATGTCTCCTGCTGCCATGAATAAAACTTCGATCTTTTTGCACTGTGCCGCTGCTACGCGGAAGAAAGATTCTGCATCAGATACAGGATCCCCAGCCAGATTTGCCAACCAAACTCTCCTCTTTACCTCACCTCCTATCCCATCAACAGCGCCCTTACCGTGAGATGTGGCAAAGAAATCCCAGGATAATTGAATCTTGAACAATTCTTGAAGGAATGTTAGAATGGAAAACAAGAATTTCTGTTTAAATTGACTAGCTGCCCCATCTGAAAAAAGTCAATCGCCCTAATCCTGGGGTGGCGCGATATCAGTGTGGTGATGATATTGGACAGGAAGGTATGAACAGCATATTTGCCATGCTAGAGGTCATCACTAGCATTAACATCAATCCAGGCGCACACTGTGAATAGAGAGACTTGGACGTGGCTCTAATGAGCACTCTGGATTTCATTCTGTTCTATCACAGCATAGTTCTCCACAAAATCGACCTGGACGACAACGCGCTCACCATCAACTGCCTTCCTTCTATCCTCAAAGAAGTAGCTCTGCTTCCTCTTGATGAATGAGTGCAATCTGAAGAATGGAAGTTGTTTACATATCTCATGCAGGGCATCCTGCACAGTCCCATCTTTAGCTACTTTTGTGGCCCGCTGCTCAATTGTCTCCCACTGAAACCATTTTAGCGGCAGGTTAGCCGTTTCGTCGTCGACAGAATACACTGGAAAACTTGGTATGGCATTCCTGACATTTTCCTGTCATGCAGTTGTCCGATTCCTGATCACATACAATGCTTCCAAGGAATTCACGAAAGTTGGTCGAAAGTCCAGGTACATGAGATGACAAGGTCTCCAATAAGAGGTGCATGTTTTTGTGATATCTGCAGAGGCAGACATTGTGCGGAAACTTTGAATTGAGGCATACATTGGCTGGACGAAGTTCCGCGAATTTGGAGTAGCTGATCTTGATGTTTGTATATTTCTCACAAAAAAAAAACCTGTATGCCCCTCATATTGTCATCATGAGGAAACTCTTTTGAACCTTGACCTTCCGCTTCCCAGTCTTAATGATCACAAAGTCCTTCTTCCCTGGCGACATCCATGAAATATTGTTACGAATCTGAAAACCATTCGCATTCACACATACAGTTGACCCAAAGTTTAGTTATTTTGTTAAGTATATGTGGATAGTTAGAATTCCTCCCTGATGTCTAATGGGAATTTCATGTGTGTGCTGCGGGTTTCTTTTATAGTCAGGTTTCTTACATCTTGAAATAGCACAACGCCAACAAAACCGTCGCTTCACTCCTCCTCCCACTCTGCAGGCGAACAAGCGCTTCTGCAGGCGAACAAACAACCCGCCC
Organism: Eptatretus burgeri; assembly: GCA_024346535.1. Classification (NCBI taxonomy): domain Eukaryota; kingdom Metazoa; phylum Chordata; class Myxini; order Myxiniformes; family Myxinidae; genus Eptatretus; species Eptatretus burgeri. The sequence goes on along the minus strand of BROF01007131.1, from coordinate 5,705 downwards.
AGCTTTCACTCCACACCACGGTACCATAACCCACGTGTTCAAGGCTACGGACGTGGACGGAGCCCCCTCGCCTCAGGGCCGACTCCGCCCCAGCCAAATGGAAGTTCCCCTCGTCCAATCGGGGGTGAGATCACCTCAGAGCCGACCCCGCCCTAGCCAGATGGGATGTTCGCCTCGTCCAATGAGGGGAGGACACCGATCGCCCGACCAATCCAGAGGCGAGTTACCTCAGAGCGGATCCCTCCACCCGCCTGAGGGGAAGGATAAGAAAAGTGGTTGTGTCGGGGCTCTTTGCTCTTTGCTTTTGGCTCTTTGGTCTGCAGTAGTTGGCGTCTGTGGTCTTTTTCCGAGGTCTTTTGGCGGTCTGCGGCCTTTTTCGGGTTCCTCGTGGTAGTGGCGGTTGTGGTGGAGTTGTTCCGTGGTGCTCGTATCGTCGTTCGTGGCAGCCAGGATCGGGGGCTCGTTGGATTCCGGGTCGCGGGTTCGAGTCCCACCTTGGTGGGTTGGAGTCGGTGAAACCGCACAAGGTGGCCAGGTCCCCGGCCAGATTCTGACCCCCCCCCCCCCTGCTGAACTATTCTCCTCGGCTGAAGGGCCGAATAAAGACCCACGAGGTCCATTTCTTTTTTGGTGCGTGTGTCTGTCTGTGGCCAGTCTGTAAGTAGAATTGTTTAAGTGATTCCATTGTACATCTTTATTCGTGATCAAGTCTGCTCTGTGTTTCCCTTCCCGATTATTGTAAATAAACCCCTGTTAAATGTTCCAGTTCGTTGTCCGTGTTTTCTTTCATTGGCCTAGTTCGGGCTTGAGAAATAGGGAGGCCATTTGTGCCGTAAATTGTTCATTTGGTCCGGCGCAGCTTTGGTAATTTCCGCTCGGTTACACCGGATCCGAGTTGGTAACAGCGACTCGATTCGGACAATACCGGCCGAGGATGTGGCTTCCCCGGTAGTTAGACGACGGTGTGGGTACTTAGGTAAATTGGAATTAGACAAATAACCCTACCCCACGGCATCGAAATATTGGCGTCCACGGTTCACCAAGGGACCCGTGACCTTCGGAGTTATCCGAAGGTTTGACCTTCGATTTCGGTGTTCGGTGGGAGACAGCCCGACTGCTCTGTCTAGCGGTCGTCCTCGCCACCGAACCCTGGCACCACAACAATATCGGGCTGCTCATAAAATTTCTTAACAGCATCACTAACATCGGCAGGAACTTTGTGCTCAGGAGCATACTTGCTTTCCGTGTCAACTTAATGTCGGGAAGGTTCGTTTCCGACAGCAAGCTGTCTGATAACAGCTTTGTGTTTCCTCGGTGATTTCAGGAGGGCCTCTCAAGCTCGTTTAACAGCCTAGCCTATGATGGAGCTGTTGTTGTAGGCAGGAGACCGAGAAGTTGGAACAGGACTCACAGCGTTTTTGCCCTTCGCCCGACATCTCTGCTGACGCGCACGTTCACTTTCCCTTGCCTTGGCAACATTAGCAGCACGCGCCTCTTTCTTGCGTTTCGCATCCAGCTCCCTGCATTTTTCTTTGTGCCTGTCTCGAAAACGCTTTTGTCGCTCGGCAGCAGTCAATGGCATCCTTTCTGTAATATGAATGCATCAACAAATTATCCATATGAATTGCACCGTACCCTTCTATGAATCATCCAAAAGATCATGAAATGTTTTAGGCCACAAAAACTGACAGTAGAGGTTGTAAGCGGCTTCACTCGGCTTGTCCACTGCAAAGTTGGCGGTCCGCGGTGGCGCGGTGATTTGTCTAGTTTTCCTCTTACGATGCGCATCCGCAGGTGACAACAGAGGGGTAGTTTGTACTCACCGATTGCTGGATGTAAACCGATTTCAAAACCACTCAAGATGACCCCGTGTAAACTTGAAACTTGTCATACGGAAGTAAAATCTGGCACGCAATGAATTCTGAGACAGCTACTCTGCCGCCACCTTTTTTCAGGCTGAGTTAACAATTGTTTGACAGAATGAGTCACTCCGTAACGTTACGGAGTGACAAGTTTTCTATTTAAATTTATTTTTTGTACATTAAAAAAAAAATTAAAAAAAATTATACTGCACAATGATTGGGTGGTACAAGTTCTTAATGACCCTGGATTTGTTTGGTTTTTCATCAACCAGTTAAAGAGAAAAGTAAACAAATGTCAAATTTTCGTTATGGAGTGACACGTCACGGAGTGACATCTGACTCCTAATTTGAGTGTTAATTAAGCATAGAAGGACAACTCATATTATTTTCAATTGGTTTTAAAATAATCTTCATACAGGTAGCTTCTGATGGATAGCATTTGTTGACTTCGTACCAATGAATTGAGAGACTAATGAATTAAAAATTCTTTGCATTATCGAGGGCCAATTTTACTGCGCTTTTCAGTCGAATGACTTCATTAATTGCAACGAGTGATGTAAGCCAACAGAGCAACCTAACTCGGTGATCTTGATATTATCTGAAAGTACATGGTTTCAGCTTTCATTTGGTATATAACATGAACCTTTTCAGTCAAATTTAAAATTTGACCTCTGCGGACCGTTTCTCGTGGAATTGCCCATATCCTGCACACAAACAAACCAACAGACAAACTAAAACAAGACGACGATGTCGTGCAAAATAGCACGATACTTGCAAAATCCATAAAACAAATTTGACCTCAAAAATAATTGGTGGTTGAATTCCATGACCAAATATCCAACTCCTCTTCAAATTTCAAGTGAATCGGATGAAAATTGACAATTTGATAAATTTGGCCTGTTGACTTTTTGGCCGATGTAGACCTACAAAATAATTGGTGGCTGAATTCAGTGACCCTGAATATAAATTTCCTTCAAATTTCAAGTCAATCAGATGAAAATTTAGGATTTTAGAAATACCACCTGAGTTGTTGAACTTCTCACATTTGAGGGAGACAGGCACATCCCTCAATGTTCATGAAGAGGCACCACAGATGAGACAAATCTACGTGCCGTGCAATTCATCTAAACATGTACACTGATCTCTTAATTACTGACTTAGCCATCAGTTCCAGAGGAATACATTTCTTTTTTAAACTGCACTCGAGCAGAAGGCTTTGTTAGTCGAAGGATCTTGAATCTTCTTCTTCTTCTTTCGGCTGCTCCCGTTAGGGGTCGCCACAGCGGATCATCCGTTATGATCCGCATTGTGATTTGGCACATGTTTTACGCCGGATGCCCTTCCTGACGCAACCCTGGTCGCCTCTTACGACACAGGGATATGGTACACCTATTTTAACCGGGGTATACACCGGCCCAGTATACTGGTACTCATTTCGCCGACCTTGGAAGGATGACAGGCTGAGTCAACCCCCTGGTGTATTAATTCAGTGGCCCAACGGGGCTTGAACTCAGGACCTTTTGGATCCCAAGCCGCTGCCCTTACCACTGCGCCAACACCAGGCTGTCGTCGACGGATCTTGAATGGAATGCAATAATCATGAACGCACCTTCGGTTTTCAGTGTCTTGATATCAGAAATAACTTTTCAAACTTGGACGTATCCCCCCCAAAAAAACTCAACTGATAATTAAGTTTCAATAAGTTATGATAATGTGGATTGATGAAACAATCTAAACCCTGAAGCTTCAGGTTGCCAAGTTACATCAAAATGTGCTTGGTACTGCAAGCACAACAGATATCCTTAATACATGAACAACCTTGAGTGGGTGCATATTGCATCAGCAAATGCATCCTTCGACATAATGGAGAACTTAAGCATTTCATTGTCAAGCGAACAAAACAAGAGCAGTGCTGTGTGTTCTGTATGCATCTCCACTTACCTTCAAGCAGCTGAGGAGCATTTTTCTGCTCCCTGGGAGTAGAATCACAAGGTTCCTGCTTTACACACTCATTGCTCAAAGCATCCTGGGAACTCTGACACAAGTCACTATGAAAATTTTCCATCTTCACTGGATGAACCAGACCTGCAAACAATGTGATCTCACATCATTTCAGGAAAGAGATAAAATTTAAAACAAAAATGATTTGAAACGAAACGTTCTGATCTACACAACATAACAACAAAGAAAAGAATCAAGAAGTTCGGCAATTAAAATGTTATTCTGCTTCAAATACAAAACACATTATATTTCACCAAACATCGAGTAATTTAAAAAACCAATGAAAATTAATCCAGAAAAATAAAAAATAAAATTCCAGTTATCCCAACAAATGCAACAAGGAAACACACATCTGATCAATAACAATAAAAGTCAGTGTGTGATTTTGTGGCTTCTTCTTCTTGCGTATGGTAGCCTGGCTGCCGGGTAGCTATCATTTTGGTGGGGCACCATTATGCCGCTGATGCTGTGCCCCTATGCCAGTACACTGGAACTCATTTTGCCGACCTCGGAAGGATGACAGGCTCAATCAACTCCACCGGGTGTTAATTCAGCAGCCAACGAGGCTCAAACTCAGGACCCTAAGATCCCAAGCCAGCCACCCTAACCAAGAAGCCAACACAAGGCTTATTTTGTGGCTAAAACAACTGAAGCTTGATCCAAACTTGATTTGAAGATGAAACAAACATTGAGCGACAGATTGAGACAGTCTCAGCTTTATTGGCTACCACCAGGAATGCTTCCAGCGCTTCACCGACATCATATCTAGTAAATAATTATCTGCCAGTCTGTCTGATCGTCTGCCCGTTCAGGGTGGAGCTTCAGTGTGTTTCCCCCATAACTCCAAAACCATGAAACCTAGCGGCCCCAAACTTTGCATGCACACATGAAGGAAACTCCAAGGGAGTGCAGGAATGAAAACAGGATGCTTGGGTAAATTTAAACACACCTTTTGAAGATAATTAACATGGCTAATATTCATGAAAGGCTCATCCTTGGTCAACCCAACTTCACCCCACAAGGGTCTTACGCCACTATTTTGATTCAGCTTACTAAATACGCCTTGCCTTGGAATATGTCGCAACAGTTTCTGTACAATAGAGCTTCATACCAACGAATCGCTATATACATTTCTAAATTGCTTGCCAAGCCAGCCGTTCTTTATCAACCGATGTTAGTAAGCCATGGCGATACAGTGCTTGCTTGAGTGCTTAAGCCACTTGGTGAGGGCTCCACAAGCCACTTGATTTGAACAATGTTTTTGTATTATTTAATTCCCTCGATATGACGGACCCAGATTGCGTCTATTTCAAAGTATTAAAGAGGTGGGGATTGGCTGGTCAGATCTGCCGAACATTTCCACCATTTGAACCAGAAGCATTCCTGACTGCAAGGCAGTTCTGAGATTTATAAAGCAGAGTGGGAAATCCATAAAATAAAATTAATTACCAAAAGGCTCCTTCATTACATGGTATTTATAGAGCCTCGCAGCTCTGAAAACTCCATAACACTTAAAAAGAAGATCCCTCTTTTTCCATATTCAACAAAGCGATAGGGATCACACTTGAAGTCTTTTATGATGCGGCAGTGGCGAGTGAGCTACGTGGCCAGATGACATGAACGAGATATGACGTATGCAGTACACTCATCTGCTCTACCCCACGCTATGTACAGTCAATTCAAGGGAAAAAATAAAATATGTGAATGTTAAAATATGTGAAAATAAATATGTAAAAATAAAATATGTGAATAAAATATGTGAATCGGTTCAATCCCATGAGTAGGGTAAGAATACTGATTCTGGCTCACTTTTCCCCATGTAAATGAATGGGGGATTTTCAG
>BROF01007130.1:10041-25006 GCA_024346535.1 Eptatretus burgeri | reverse complement strand
ATATATATGTATGTATGTATATATGTATGTATGTATGTATATATGTATGTATATATATATATATATATATATATATGTATGTATGTATATATGAGCCTGGTGTTGGCTTAGTGGTTAGGGTGGTGGCTTGGGATCCCAGGGTCCTGAGTTCAAGCCCCGTTGGCTGCTGAATTTACACCAGGGGGTTGACTCAGCCTGTCATCCTTCCGAGGTCATCGAAATGAGAACCAGTGTACTGGTCCCGGTGTATGCCCCGGATAGAATAGGTGTACCATATCCCTGTGTGTCGTAAGAGGCGACCAGGGTTGGCGTCAGGAAGGGCATCCGGCCATAAAACATTGCCTCAAGAAAAAAAAAGCCCAACCCCTGCATAGCAGGGAAAAATGGCTGTAAAAACGGTCATTATTATTTTTTATGTATGTATATATGTATGTTCTGCATGGACTTGCATTGCCATTCCTCGTTTGCCTGCCTCTGCCATGACCCCATGCCTGCTAGACCTTGTTTGCATTTGCCCCTGTGTCCATCCATCACCATGTGCGCCAGGACCATCCAGTTTTGCAAGGACTGCCCTGCAGGCAGCCCTTGCATCCATCATGCTCATTTGTGTTTTGCGACCATCTCCATCCATTCCCCTGCATCAATGGACTTTGAAACAACTTTTACCTTCTCCCCTTTCACAGATCACTAGTCCTGGGCCATGGTTAAGTAATGGATAAGTTGAGTGAAAATTGTAAATACGTGGAACCCCGCCTGCATGTTTGTTTTCGCGCCGGCAATTTTAGTTAAGTTGTCCGAATGAGTCTGTGAGAGTTTGTTTCGTGAGTTACGCAGCGCATTCGTTTATTTATTTTTGGGACACGTATAAAGAAATGTCGCACTCAGGGATCCGAAGGTAAAACGTACTCGGGGAAAACTTACACATGGTGGTCACACGAAAATTTGACGACTCGGGACGAGTCTGTAAAAAGGGGAGGGGGTAGTGTTACGAATTTGGGAATTCGATTGCACACAACATACAGGTTCCTTTAGTCAGCTATGTCGATAAGTTCTTGTTCCCCAGATAGCTCACCTTCCATTGTTTAATGGGCAGAAATCAATTAAGTACACTGTGAGATTCAATGTAATAGTTAGGGAGCGATCATAACACAATGGAGACGCCCCTCCCCATCTGCGAAGAGGAAGAAGAGCCTCCCGTCCCGTGATTCATAATGTCAACAACTCCCTCCCACCCGTGGTTGAGCGGGGGATGGAGCACGAGGGCATGAGTCACGCCGGAAGCGGGGGAGGGGCGGAGAAGAATAAAGAAGAGATCCTCTGCTTTGTTCGGGTTGGCTTTCAGTAGTCGGCCTTCGGGTTCTGCTTGGCTTGGGTTCGGGAGGAGGCTTTTTGAAGGCTTTCTGCTATGGCTTGGCTTTTAGTAAGCTTTTTGCTTCGGCTTGGCTTTTCAGCAGACCTTCGGGGTCTCATTGGCTCGATTCGCTTTTTGGGCTCTTCTTGGTTCATGTTGTGAGAGGCTTTGTTCATCGGGAGAGAGTTGAGCTGGTTACTCGGCTTGAGCTGCTGATGGTTGCTCGGCTCGGAGTTCTTGGTTCGTGTTGTGAGAGGCTTTGTTCATTGGAAGAGAGTTGAGCTGGTTGCTCGGCTGGCTCTTCTTGGTTCGTGGAGCTCTTTGTTCTCCGCTTGGTTTCCGGCTTGGTGCGACTCATCAGCCTCATCTTGGAGGTGGTTCTTCGAGATCGCGACGCATCGACGGGAAGGATCGGCGCCTCGTCTCACCAGCACGTGTTCGGAAGCGTGAGAGGATTCGCTGGAGTTCAGGAAGGATCGCAGCTCACGGCGATTGGATCCAGCTCGCTCTTGCTGGAGCCCGGGTCCGAACAGCTTGAAGACCACAGGAGGTGGAGAGGTTCGAGATAGGTTCTGGGTTTCAGCTCATCTGTCCCTCCGAGCTGGAGTCGGTTATGAAAGGCATCAGCCACCATTTCGTGTGTGTGTGTGTGTGTGTGTGTGTGTGTGTGTGTGTGTGTGTATGTGTGTGTATGTGTGTGTCCGTGGGCCCGTCTAATAAGTAGGAAACTGTTAAGTGTTTTGTGTGTTATAAATGATTGCATTGCATTTCGTATAGTCTGTATTGTTCTGCTCTTTCGTGCTTCCCGAGTTCCCCGTTATTATTAATAAATACCCCAATTGTTAAATGTTTTCAGCTCGTCGCGTCGATTCTTTCATTGACTGAGCATTTCGTGTGTTGGGAGTTTGCCGTTGGTTTGCCGTAAAAGGGGGACATTTGGACGGACGGTTCTCGGCGATTAAGCCGCTCGGAATCGCGCACGGGACAGGCTCGCTTAAGTCGCTTGTTTCGTACGAGTTCCGTCGAGGGTGGAATACCCCGGTAGTTGGATCACGTAGGTATTTAGCTAAATTGAAGATTAGCAATCGACCCTACCCCACGTGGTCTGCCCATTGGTATTTCGGTTCTTGCACAAGGACCCGTCGGCCTTGGAGTTATCCGGGCGGCGATTTATATTCCCGGCGATCGGTCGGGCTGACTCGACTTGCGGCTCCGTCAGAGCGGTCGGTTCGCGGCCGACCACCGGCACCGTAACAATATATATGTATATGTATGTATATATATATATATATATATATATATATATATATATATATATATATATATATATATATATATATATATTACAAGTCCATTAATAAACAAATGACAACAGTGTATGAGATTTGAACTTGAGTTCCCCCAACATCATGAGCTATGTTCAAATGGTCATTCTAAAGAGGCCAGTGCATTTTGTTGTTAAAGTTATTCAGTGTTTTCCATTTGGTTGGTTGTTTTGACAATCATCATTGTGTTGTAGTTGATTGTCCAATGTGTCACGGCAGTGTGAATTACGCTGGTGTTGTTACTATTCCCAGATGTGCTGCCACTCTTGTGGAGTTAAATTTAAAATATATATATATATATATATATATATATTTTAAATTACAATGAATTATAAAATTGTTACATTATACCTTTGGGTACAATTTATTTCCACAGAGTTTGTGCGATTTGAGGCAGCTTCTTCATGTGTAAGATCGGAAATGCAGGCAAAGGTTTTGAATGCATGCGAACCTGTTTGGAAGGCACTTTTGTTATTACACATTGGCGATGCTGCGTAATTGTTGTTCTGTCATGGCTTGGCATTGACAAAACAAGAAAATACATTGTTGCATTCACAAATGCACTGCAGCTTGTTTGGAGCGAAGGAGGGGTTGGAATGTGGGGGAGGGAGGTGGTGGTCGTGTTTGCATATTCCATCTGATTATTTATGAATCCGTTTGCTTTTCAACATCCATGTTTCTGTTTTTCAGAAACAGAGCTTCTCTACCTCCCTTTATTGTGGCAATATACTTTGAAAAAACAAACAAACAAACTTATTTCCTCCAATTTATGCGAACTCCATTGGGGTCATGATATCTATTTGTGGAGAATCAGATGAAAATCCACCACCTCTCCCTCCCCCCCCCCCAGCTCGCTTCCAGCCCAAACCGATCGTTCTGAAATTTTCAGAGATTAATGTCACCGACCCTGCGACGGCTCCCGCATTGATATTTTGTAAAATTTGGTTGACCAAAAAGGTCTACATAGGCCAATAGGTCAATTTGAGTCAAATTTTCTAAAATCATCAAATTTCATCCGATTCACTTGAAATTTGAACAGCATTGGCATATCATGTCAATTAATTTAACCACCTATTACTTTTGAGGTTACCTTAGGTCAAAAGTCAACATAGGCCATAAGGTTAACCCAAAATTGGCCAAATTTTTAAATTGTTTCTAAAATTGTCAATTTTCATCAGATGGACTTGAAATTTGAAGACCAATTGCACATCAGTTCACCAAATTCAACCACCTATTCATTTTAAGGTAATCATCGGTCTCAAGGTCAAAATAGTCCAAAAGGCCAATTTGGGCCAAACTTTCTAAAATCCTCAATTTTCATCTGATTCACTTGAAATTTGAAGAGCATTTTCATGTCAGGTCGTTTAATTCAACAAACAATTAATTTGAAGGTCAGAAGGTTGACACAGGCCTGATTTCTAAAATTGATAGAAAGGGCCAACGACTAAATATATCACTATATCTCAAAAAGTTGTGGACGAGTTGTGACAAAACAAGGTGGATGAGTTGAATAAGTGACAAGAACAAGCGGATTGGATTTTGGTTTGGATCCAGTCCGTCAGTGGGACACAAAACGTGAACTGTTCCACCTGGCAGAGGTGTGCACTCTACTGAGTGCCATTGTACTTTGTACTGTTTTGCCAAGTTGTCACTCTATGAGTGATTTTTCGTTTGTTTGTTTGTTTGTTAGTTTGTGGAAAAATGTGCAAAAAAAGTCGCACAAGAAAAATCATGTATGAGGTGTTGTGGGACAAATGTCCTCTTCCTTTTCTAATTTGGATTGTAGAGTTGAAATCTTCCAGTGCTTTTCACCTCCATCAATAATGGTATGCTTAAAAATGACAAAAGATGCCATTTTTGAGTAAGCAATTCATTTCCTCTAATTGTAATTCTTCGATAACCTCGAATGTTTGTTTTCAGGCCGTTTTTACAGACCTGGAGATTCTTGCCGCCATATTTGCCTCTGCGATCCATGATGTTGACCACCCGGGCGTATCCAATCAATTCCTCATCAATACGAGTGAGTTGCTTATCTGCTTCCTTCTTGCTTTCCCTTTTATGGTGTATCTATGTTGTTGTGTTGTTGCACCATGAAACCATGCCTATCTGTGTGCCCATAAGATTCAGAACTGGCACTCATGTACAATGACGAGTCTGTGCTGGAGAACCATCACCTGGCTGTCGGCTTCAAACTCCTACAAGAGAAGAACTGTGATATATTCCGGAACATGTCGCGGAAGCAGTGGCTCTCTCTCCGCAAGATGGTCATCGAAATGGTGAGTGGTATGCACATGATACACCACAACGATCAAGGCAAACATGACGCAACAGTGTTTGCTTCAACTTTATGCTCAACGTGCTCTTTGAGCGCAAAGTACAGCCTTTTACAGAAACTAATTGGTATTGCACCACAAATTTCCTGGTGTGTGCAGGGATGAAAATATTGTCAGTTTGGTTTGTAAGGTTTGGACTCCCAAAGCACGGAGGTTCCTCTCTTGCCGAGAGATTGACGTATGATATAGGAATTGTTATAGCAAACTAGAATATGGAAGAGCTGCACTTTGCATCCTCCCACAGTCCCACTTGCATTGTAACGAACGATACATAAACTCAATGTGGGTATTTTGATATTTCCGACGAAGGCCAATTTTTTATTTTTTTTACAAATGTTATGACGTGACAATTTTGCTAATCATTTGATTTCTCTTGTTTTTGCCTCTAAATTGGTTTCCTAATCTTCATGATTCCATGATTGTCAGCTGGGCCTTTTGAGGTTTCATTTGAATCGGCAATTTTGATCCTTTTATTGCATTGCATATGGAAAAAAAAAGATCCGAACTAGGTTTGGGGATTAAGTTAAAGAACATGTAAAAATAAATACATTGTGTCATGTTACATGTTCTTGACTAAAGCTTTGGGAATATACTTGATGTGGAAGTTTAAACCAGTTGTGCTGTCTGTCCAGGGCCGGATTTACCATGTGGGGGGCTGTGGGCACAATGATTTTAGGGGGCCCCCAAATTTGGAGATTAATCAACAACTTAAATTATAACTGCTTTTTCATCAACAACTGAACTTATATCTATAGATTTGGCAGATCCTGATCAGGAATGATTTGGCATAAGTGTTCACAAATTACAATTAAATCTGACAATATGACAAGATGGACGGATTGTTATTGATATGGCTGGTGACTTATCTATGAGCTGATGACTTATCTCTGAGCTCATTCTAAAATCAAATCACAAAAATGCTGTTGCTTAAAGAGTAAGAGATAGAGATGGACTAATATAAGAAAATAACAAATGACGCGCTGTCATTAATCATACTGCGAACTTCGACTAAAAATCTTCTAACTTCTAAAAAACCCTCTGGGCAAGAGAAATCCGAAATGGTGATTAATAGCTGACTTCCAGCAACCGCAAATATAGGGCAGTGTCATCCACATCAATGAACATACACACGGTGCCTTAATCAATGGACAAGCTTCCTGCGCGACTTCGCGGCAGCGAACTCGGATATGATACTGTCAACCTGCATGGAATTGAGTATATCGGATTCGGTTGATATGATGGTCAGATTGACCAGTCTCTGCTGCCCCATCGTGGAGCGAAGATGGTTCTTGATAAGCTTGAGTTTCGAAAATGAGCTCTCCCCAGAGCAGTTCGACACCATCAGTGAGAGGTAAATCCGAAGCAGCACTTCCACGTTTGAGAAAGTACCGGTGAGTTTTCGCTCGATGAGAAAACTGTACATCTCGAGTTCAGTACGACCCGAGTCTGGCTCTAACTCCTTCATCATGGCTTGGAACTGAATCATTTCTTCTGTGAGGTCGGGTGATAGATCTTCCCGATACAGCTCGACGAGCTTCGAGCATGACTCTCGAATCTGCTCCACTTCGAGTTGAACAAGAGCACGCAGGAATCCAAATTTGTCGCTCATCTCGCTGTCAGCGTTTGTACAATTTTCCAACTGCGACAGCAGTACGTCGATCACTGCAACGTATCCACTGATGCGAAAGGACTCCTTGCTATCTAGTTATACTTCTGGAGTGTGTCCATAGTCCAAGGGAGCGAGGCAGACATTACGCTTTAATCTACGCGATCCGCGAGCGAATTCCTCCGTACCTGAGCGCTCCACTCCGTCAACAACGAAAGTATCAAACTGATCGCGTAATGACTGCACGAAGCTCGCCAGTGACTTGAGGAGCTGCACGGCTATGTTGAGATCGTTAGCTTGCGACTGAAGGATTTTACTCCTATGATCAAATCTACCAAGGACAGTAGACCAGAAACCAGCATAGAACCCTATCTCGAGCGTGCACATCGTTTGGTGAAGTATCTCGGCGGTGTTTCTAGTTTTACTATTCAGTTGTTCATCGTTTGCGATTTCATCAAGGACATCCATGATTTCGCTGTAACCATCAGAATGCATCAGAATGAGCCGACCAGCGAGTGTCGCTGAGGCGCTTTGGTACTTGCAGACCTTTGGCTTTCAGGGCATCAAATAATCTGGCGTAGCGCAACGTGGAAGCTGTAAAAAAGACATACACTTGTTCCACGAATTCAAAGAATGCTGCTGCAGGTCTACAGCATCCCACTGCCGACTGACCGACTTAGTTCAGTGAGTGCGTCACGCATGGCCACGAATATTACGAGAGGGTTCTCCTGTTTGATCATTCCCTGCATCCCATTGTATCGGCCACTCATATTGGATGCGTTATCGTAAGATTGTCCTCGGCAGTTATGGATGTCCAATCCAGTGGCTTTCAAAAAATCCAGTAATGCCGTCGCTTGCTGGAGTCCAGTTTGTCCTGTGTTGCTCAGAAAGGTCATGAAACGCTCCACTGGAGCCTCGTTCTCGATGTCATGTATCGTAGAATAACTGTGAGCTGGTCGATGTGGCTTATGTCAGGAGTAGAATCGACTGACACAGAGAAGTATTTTGCCTCTTTCACATGAGCGACGATGTTATCCAGAACAGATTTTCTGATGACTGAGACTAACTCTTCACATGTCGTATATGATAAGTAGTTGGTGTGGCCACTACGTTGGTTGGCATATTTCTGAATGTGCTGCGCCAAAAATGGGTCGTATTCCGCAAGTCTTCTTCTTCTTCTTCTTTCGGCTGCTCCCTTTAGGGGTCGCCACAGCGGATCATCCGTATGATCCGTATAGTGATTTGGCATATGTTTTACGCCGGATGCCCTTCCTGACGCAACCCTGGTTGCCTCTTACGACACAGGGATATGGTACACCTATTTTAACCAGGGTATACACCAGCCCAGTAGGTCGTATTCCGCAAGTAATTCCATTAAACCAAGGTAGTTACCATTCGTCCGTGACCCAACAATTTCATCTGATACACAGAATGCTAGACCACGCTCAGCGAGAAACGATATCGCGCTCACACTTCGTTTCAGCACCTCCCTCCAACAGGACGCAATGTCACTCACCTGTTGATGAGTTCAGTGTCCACACGACCTGAGGATGTTGCTCTGTCTGACAAGCAGATGATATTCGCACAATGTACATGCGAACGCTCGTGCACCTCGATAGAACGACTGGCATGCTTCCAATAATTGAATCCTTCTCTGCCCAGGGCAGTCGCGCCTCCAAAGAGCTTGCAAGCGATGCAGTACAGTTTGCCGGTTGATGTGGAGAAGCAAATCCAGGACCTTTTCACGGACTCTCCGTTTTGTCGTCTACGGTAAAAAAAAGATTCTTGGAGCAGCAGCGTTTCCCACCTTCAATGAACTGTATGGATGAATCAAAGGGACCAGTCGAATTATGCAGGGGTTCCAAATCTCGTGATGCCCAGTAGTCGATCATCTCTGACGACGGTCGCTCAGGAGGCCAACATCCAATGTCATTGGCAAAGCCAGGTCCATGATCAGTCAGTATATCTCGCACTTCTTCATCTGATGCATGTTCTTCATCAGTGGAACCTTCCGAGATGTTTGGGCGAATCTTGACGCGGGGGTTGCGTTGCCAAATCCGCTTGTTCCATCTCTGTTGGTGTTCCAGCCTCTGTCATGGATGAATCGCCTGTTTGTGCAGGAGTGAAAAACTGAGATTTTCTGGGTCTTGTCGACGACGGCCTTGTGTCTTTCATCTTTTTCCTTGGAACGTTTCCGCTTTTGAGCACCACAGTCATATGTCCGTGGAGCCCTGGATTTGTGCCTGTCGTCACCGAAGCCGCTCATTGTGGTTTCTGCAGCTGGTAGGTACCGAGTAACCGAGATATCGTCAGAGTGCACGTGGGACGTACCACAATCACGAACAACAAGTATGTTTCACACACCTGGAACATAGAAGGCCACACCGTGTTACTGTGCTGTGCGCATCAGTAAGCAGGGTAATGACAGCATTCCCTTCCAGCCGCAGTTTCAGTGTGTACAATACTTCCCCTGCCGGCCGTGTGCTGTGCTGGCCTGGCCTAGTTTTACCACATCGACTTTCACCTTTTCACCTCTCCTCTGGCTGGACCTCTGTGTTCCGTCTGTGCTTGCTGAGCTCTGGCGGGCAGTGTCGTAGTTTGTTGGTCACGCTCAACTATCTGAAGCATCGATGATCGATCCAAAAAAAGATCCGAATGCGGGCCCCCAATGCCCAAGGCTTGCCCCGGGAATTTTTGACCACGTTGGATCCGTTCTGTGGACCGTGGAAGAAACGGCTTGAAAAAGCCAAAGCTTGAAAAGGACCCTCACAATGCCGGACAATTTTGAAAAGATATCCTTACAAAGAGTTTACAATCTTCATTTACCGACAAAAAAACTTTAGAAGCACGTTTTCAAGGGATTTTCAAAATGTCATCGAAATTGTGGGGGGGGGCTCTAAATGTGGGGGGCCCCAGGGTCATGGCCCCACCTGGCCACCCCTAAATCTGGTGGTGTCTGTATATAGTTTTGGGATGTTAAGGATCTTGTGGTGTGGTACCCTGGATAAATTCCATTCTTACACATGAAATGGGTGATGTAGTTTAATTACATCGGAATTTGTATATCATGTTGGTTTAATCTCATGATAAGAATGTGGCTAAGTAGTTCAGATGCAATGAGTACAAAGATAATGGCATGTGGATAAGGTAAAGTTGTCAAGATGGACCAAATGGCCTCTTCCTGTGTATAACTTCAGTTGTTTTCACCCAAAAAAAAATTGCATCCATTTGTTTATGTATTGGGTGGAAAGAGAGGTTAGTTTGAGAGGGATTGAGGAATTGAAGGAAGGAAGATAAATAAAGGGGGGTAAATGAGTGTTTGAATGTTGGGAGAAAGGTGTTTGAAGGACATGAGTAAGGGAAGAGGCTTGTATGAGGCATCCAGTGTGCAAATTGATGACACCCCAACCCCCAAACCAACCTGTATGAGACATCCAGTGTGGAGCAAATCATATCTTCCACACATAAATATCAATGTATGTATGTATGTCTGTCTGTCTGTCTGTCCATCTGTCTCTTCCACAACTCAAAACCATGAACCCCAGCAACCCCAAACTTTGCATGCATACTAAGGGAACTCCAAGGAAGTGCAAGAGCGAAAATTGGATGCTTGTGTTGATTATAACACCCCTTTTGATGATAATTAATGGCGTTATTTACTTATATCCTGAATCAAAGCTCATCCTTGGTCACCTCGCTGTCCCTCACTGAGGCCTTAATTTGCCATTGTTTTTGGCCGAGTCAACAGTGCCTTGACTTGGAACAGGCCGCAACGGTTTCTTTTCGATGAAGTTCATTAATTAATTATTTTATTTATTTTATTACTTTCCTCACTCATATTATCGAATGCCTGTTCACCATAGCTACAAATCGCCGGATACATTGCAATGCTTATAAATGCCCGGAGATGCCAGAGTTTATGCCTTTATTTTATTTCTGCACATGCCATAACCTCGATAATCCCCTTAATCTCAGACGAACTTCAAAATGTAAACTTCTTACTTCACTTCAGCAGTAGTTCTGACGGCTCCAAAAAAAGTGTTTATTTGTCCAATTCAGGCATCTCCAGGTGCATGGTGTTTATATGACTGATCAGCGATTGCTAATCATTTGCCAACCAGTTCCTTATCAACCATTTCATCAGAGTGCTTGCTTGAGTGCTTAAGCCACTTGGTGAGCACTATACAAGCTGCTTGGTTTTTTGTTTCTGAACCATGGCCTCACACAGCAAAAGTATTCGCACTATCACTGAATATATCACTCGACGTGAACAAAGTTCAGACTCTACTCACTTGCGTTTGGCCTCACATTATCGTGTAGTCTCTCGGACAGTGGCTTGCTCGCTGAAAATGTGCAATTTTATTTTGACACTTCCCCTTTTTGTATGATCTTCTTTCATTATATGACGTGTCACTTCGACATAAATGCATACATAAAAATTAAACATTTCGTTTTTTTAAGTTTCTTCAACTATTTAATTGGAGTGCCTTCTTAGAGTGCGATTCAAACTTTGGACTCTCCAAGAGTTCCACAGCGTGGTCTCTGGAGTTAAGGCCCAGTCACACCTTGACGTTTTAGCCAGCTTATGCCGATTTTTGAAAAATTTGTCTAAAATGCTGGCACACGTCGAATACGTTATGGGTACGTTTTGTATACGTTAAGAGCATGCTGAAAAACACTGCCATACATTGTAGTACGCTGGCTTTCATCGTTGTACTTTGCGGTTGTCCTCAAATTTTAACATGCTTGAAATTTTATGACTTATGCCAGCGTATGACTCACAAGTTCTGCTACGCTGGCCATAAGTTGTAGGCATGATATGCGATCATTGACACACGTCGACACACTTGTAAGTTGTAAGTTAATCATAAGTCGAAACTTGTAAGTTATTACTTGTAAGTTAATCATAAGTCGAAACACATTGAGGTAATGTTTAGCGTACCCGAAACTTATTTCTAACCTATGAGTAACATGTTGGAGGCACATTACGCGATCGTTGACACACGTCGACGCACGTTACTTATGAGTTACTCATAAGTCGAAACACGTCAAGGTAATGGTTAGCGTCAGTGTTCCAGACTCCCTGGTTTTTTTTTTTCTTTAGTATGACGGTGATGTTGACACTTCGATTTCTAGTGTGGTTATGATTTAAATCGTTGAGCGGCAGCCTATTAATAATATTATCTTATAACCACACTAGAAATTGAAGTGTCAACAATCACCGTCATACCGAAGAAAAAAAAAAAAAAAAAAAAAAGCAGGGAGTCTGGAACACTGACGCTAAACATTACCTCGACTTGTTTCGACTTATGAGTAACTTACAAGTAACGTGTGTCGACGTGTGCCAACGATCGCATATCGTGCGTACAACTTATTTCCATCGCATGCGGAACTTGTGAGGCAGACGGCAAGTACGTCGTAAAATGTTTTACACGTTTAAAATTTCAAGACGTACTCCACTTAATACGACGTATGATAGCGTACTTTAACGTTCCATTCACGTATACCAAACTTACCCATACCGTATTCGACGTGCGCCAGCGTTTTAGACGCATTTTTCAGAGTTTGGCATACGCTGGCAAGATCGCCAAGATGTGACTGCGATGTTGACACTTCCATTTCTCCGGCGGTTATGATTTGAATCATTGTGCGGCAGCCTTTTAATAGGCTACGCCACGTGATCGTCAGTGATACGTGCAGCGCGCTATGCATAAGTTAGACTATCGTTGGGCATAGGTTGTGAACGCCGATAACAGGCTAAGCATTCGTTGGTATAAGTTATCTATAAGACAACGAAACGTTATTATGTGTCCGTTACTAAAGGGGCTGTCACACCTTGACGATTTAGCCAGCGTATGCCGATTTATGAAAAATTTGTCTAAAACGCTGGCACACGTCGAATACGTTATGGGTACGTTCTGTGTACGTTAGGTGCACGCTGAAAAACACGACCATAGGTCGTATTACGCTGGTTTAAAACGTTGTACTTTTGGTTGTCCAAAAAATTTTGCATGCTTGAAATTTTACGATGTACTCGGCGTTTGGCTCACACGTTCCGCTACGCTGGCCATAAGTTGTAGGCACGTTATGCGATCGTTGACACACGTTAATTGTATGTTACTCATAAGTCGAAACACGTAGAGGTAACATTCGCGTCCCCGAAACTTATTTCTAACCTATGAGTAACGTTTTGTAAGCACGCTACACGAACGTTGTTCACACTTCGCAACACGCTACTTGAAAGTTCCTCATACGTCGAAACACATCAAAGTAATGTTTAGGGTACCCGTTACTTATTTATAACCTATGAATAATGTGCTTGGGAATTATTATGCTCTGCATACGCTCGACTATCGTTGGGCATAGGTTGTGGACGACTAAAACACGATAAACAATCTTTGGTCTCACTTATCTATAAGTTATCGAAGCGTTCTGTGTTCATTACTAGTACGTTATGCATTTGTCAAAGTCGTTTTTAATACTTTAAAAAGTAAAACAAAGAAATATTTCATCGTGGGAATAAGGAAAAAAAAAAATAGCTGAAAAGAATATCGAACAATGGTGCAAAGTAGTCTCCTATTCGTGGACGACAAGAGGATCCATCATCACCCAACCCTCCCCATCACGCTCACATACTACTACTGACATAGACATACTACTACTACCAATGCTACTACTACAACTACTATTACTACTGTCACGCACACCAACAACTACTAATAGTATGACTACTACTGATACTACTGGCATTGACATCAACTCAACATGGAGTCTGGAACAATGACGGGTTCCTCTTGTGAAGCCCATTTGTACATACCAATTCCCCTAAACGCTGCCAAATCGCCATTACACGGTAGATGTAAGTTAGAAACACGTTCAGTCAGTGCTGTGGTCGTCCGGAAGACGTCAATCTAATTCGTCTACATACGACAATGTGTGTTTTAGATACGTTACAAATAGGTTCATAGCATGTTACTCAAAGGATAGAAGCACGTTATACTTAGGTTCAAAGCATGCTACACATAGGTTAAACGCACGTTACTCATAGGTTCATAGCACGCTAGTCATTGGTTCAAGGCAAGTTACAAATAGGTTCAATGCACGTTACTCATAGGTTTCAAGCACGTTAAACATAGGTTCAGAGCACGCTACTCATAGGTTAAAAGGACGTTACCCATTGGTTGAAAATTAGGTTGCGGGTATGTTAAATATTACCTTGACGTGTTTCGACTTATGAGTAACCTACAAGTAACGTGTGTCCGTCGTGTGTAAACGATCGCGGAGCGTGCCAGGAACATATGACAACGCATGCGGAACGTGTGAGCCATACGCCGAGTACATCATAAAATTTTCAGCATGCTTGAAATTTCACGACGTATTACACGAACCACGTAATATGCCAGCGTACTTCTTTATTTTCCAGCCTACTCTTAACGTTTCCACAACTTACCTATACCGTATTTGACGTGTGCCAACGTTTTAGACACATTTTTCATAGGCCAGCATACGCTGGCAAAATCGTCAAGGTGTGACTGCGATGTTGACACTTCAAATTCTCAGGTGGTGACGATTTAAATCGGCGTCCGGCAGGTTCTTAACAGGCTACGCCACGAGTTCGCCGGCGATACGTGCAGCGCGTTATGCGAAAGTTAAACTATCGTTGGGCATAGGTAGTGAACGCCGACAACAGGCGAAGCATTCGTTGGCAAAAGTTATGAATAACACAACGAAACGTTCTGTGCCCGTTACTAATATGTTATGCATACGACCAACACGTTATGAATACGCCCAAAACTTAAAAAAAGATCAAAATTTCAGCATACGCCAACGTTTTACATACATTTTGATACGTTGCCATTGCTGGTTAAAACGTCAAGGTGTGACTGGGCCTTAAGATGGCAAAATAAATTAGATGATTCCAATAAGAAAATTTTTTTTCAGTTTTTACAAAGCAATGAATCACCACATCATGGCAGGATAGCCAATAGGTATGCAAGCTTGCCCTAAGCTGTCGAGCATCGGTTCAAATTCCGACCCAGCTACAAACTGTCATCACGATGTTTCACAGGCAGGGTGATTCATCAATGTGTGTGCCATCACGAGGATGGAGGTTGAACTGGACATCACACTTAACTGAATCATCACTCTCCCCTCTCCCCTCTCCTCACTCTTCCTTCCTCTCTCACCCCTCTACCTCTCTTACCTCTCTCCATCTCTGTCCTACCCCTCTCCATCTCTGTCTCACCCCTCTCCATCTCTGTCTCACCCCTCTTCATCTCTGTCTCACCCCTCTCCATCTCTGTCTCACCCCTCTCCATCTCTGTCTCACTCCTCTCCATCTCTGTCTCGC
>BROF01007128.1:9848-25031 GCA_024346535.1 Eptatretus burgeri | reverse complement strand
ATATATATATATATATACATATATATATACATACATATTTGAAGACGTAGCCAGGCTGCCCAATGCAGTCTCTGGCTCAAGGAAATGAATAGATGGAGAATGAACGGATGGACTGAAAGCAACAAACGGTGCACGGGCTGCTCAATGTAGTCCCTGTGGTGTGGCTGCCTGCAGGGCAGTCCTTGCAAAACACTCTGAAGGAGATCCTGGCGCACATGGTGATGGTGACACAGGGGCAATGCAAATAGGGCAAGCAGGCATGGGGTTCTGGCAGAGGCAGGCAAACAAAGGTATGGCAAGGCGAAGAAATGCGGACCAGTCGATGCAGCACAAGCAGGCCGGCATGTGAAGCTGGCCCGCCTTTGGTCTGGTCCCGTGAGGTTCTGTGGAGGGAGTACGGTGGTGTCGGCCGCTCCGAAAGCGGGCTCGGACCTAACCTACGGTCTCCCCCCAACCTATCGCCTTTGCCTGTCTCTGTCCATATGCACTCCCTTAATTTGCAACACAAAACAACCAAATTTAGCCCCTTTATATTTATTTTTATTTTCTTATAATTTTGTCTCCCTCAACCCCTTTATCATCTCTGTCTGGCTAACCTATCCTGTCAACCAACTATCAACCCCTAAGTTCCCATTTTAGAGGGAAATAGGGAGGAGACTAGCGTCCTGCCTTGAGGCCCAACAAAGCCTCAGAATGGCCTCCCACAGATTTCAGCCATCTTACCAAGGTGGGTCCAGCGGCCTACATAGAGCAAAGGGATGGATGGTGCGAAGGGGTACATTTCCTAACTATCCTACTTTTTATTAACTTTAAACTATCCCTAAGGCTTTTCAAAACGCCTGTCACTTTAAACTATAGGTTCTGGAAACCACGATTCCCATCGCCTGTGTTGGTGTCCATTATAAATTTTCACTCGTGCCCTTGCACAATTTCGTGGCTGGGTAGCGTGGCTCAACTGGCAGGGATTTCCCTCCTGCCGGACTCTAACTATGGCACCCCCGGGCCCTGAGGCTGTCTCCGAGCCTACCTGCTCCCTATGTTCTCTATGCTCCCTATGGACCCGAAGCGGATGCCAAAGGCTTTGTCCCAATCCCGTCATCCGGTGAGCTGCCCTGCGAAGGGAAGCTGCACAGGAGGTACTCCCACGGAGTGGGTTTTCAGATGCTTCGAGAATGTTTTGCAGAATGAAGGGTTTTACAGTGGCCGGAGTGCAAATCCTGCCACCAACCTCCTAATGAAAGTAACCCAACTGCAGGAGGACGTCCGCAGACACAGTTGGGCACTAGATATGGATGGCCATTGGTTCACAAGGAGCTCCTCCACCCTTTGACAGGTTTTGTTTTTATTTCCACCGGGTGTCCATATCCAAACACCTTCCTCACCAGGAAACCTGGTGGGGGAGACGGTTTAGTCACCGACAACCCGACCATGGAACAGGTTCGCAAAGGTTTACATGATACCTGGAGCAAGTCACAGATCTGATCTGGCCTGATCTGACAATAAAAAAGGTGAGATCACCTTCCTTGTATTCCTTGAACACAGTTAATGCTGTTTAAATGATGCCTTGAAACCACGTGACTGTGATCAACTAATCACAGCGCTCCATGGAGGGAACCAGATGGCCAGACTATTTCCAGCACGAGACCAGATGTTGTAAAAGCCACTCCACCAACCTTCAGCGATCTGTTATTTTAGAATACTGTACTTCAAACTACATTGAAGTCGATGGCGCATCATCGCAAATCCCCATGTCTCCAACCTAATGCAAAGTTGAAAGATGGCATAAAGTTCCACCAGGAATGACCCAATATCAAACTTTGAGTTTTAAAAATCTTCTGCATTGACCCCTGTAACCCCAAGTCCCCACCCCTGGGGCATGAACCCAGGGATAAAGCCAAAAAAATCGTTCCATATATTTGCATCCCCCAATGATGCAGTTTATTTTAAAATGTTTAAATTGGGTCCGTAATTGCATTTTTGGGTATTTCCATGTGTCGTAAGAGGCGACCAGGGTTGCGTCAGGAAGGGCATCCGGCGTAAAACATGTGCCAAATCACTATGCGGATCATACGGGTGATCCGCTGTGGCGACCCCTAACGGGAGCAGCCGAAAGAAGAAGAAGAAGAAGAATTGCATTTTTGGGTATTTGACCTTTTGACCCAACCACATGGCCCCAGTGGGTGGGACACAAAATGATACTGCCGTCACACCTTCATACCATGTGGTGATCATAACGACCAAGTTTGATGAATATCTGCACAACCGTTTTGGAGGAGATGCTGTGATGGACAGACAGACAGGTGGACCTGATTACAATATCCCCTCATTTTTAACCCTCGCCGGAGGAGAGGTTATTACATTTGGGTCCAGTTTGTTTGTTTGTCCGCACAGAACTTTAGTGTTTTTCTCCACAACAGCTTGGCGGATCGAGACAAAATTTTCACCATCGGTGCGACTACTCAAGTAGAATGATTTACCGATAACTACGACGTCATAGGACACTGGTGTGGCAGCCATATTAGAAAAATGGAAAACTTTGGACCTCTGTATCTCTAAAACCGCACCAAGGGAAACATTGAAATTTAACACATGGCAAGTACTCCCCATGGAGAATAAGGGTTATTTTATGACATCATCGGTGCTTTCATTATGACCTCATAATTTAATATGTGGAACACATCTGATCAGGATGAAAATTTTTGAGGGTTATCGAGGGATAAAATGGTCCACAGAAAAAAAATTGATGACGTCATTGGTCACGTGATTCGGCAGCCATGTTGATGTTTAAAAAAAAAAAAACCTTCAAAAATCTTCTTCTCTGGAATGGCTCAATAGATCGAGGCGAAACTTTACACTATGACCGCCTATTCATGAGGAACAAAAGGTTCACACATTTGATGTCATTGGTCACATGCTTTAGCAGCCATATTGGATTTACCCTAAAAACTATTTTTAAAAATCTTCTCCAGAACAGCTGGACAGATCGAGGGGAAACTTCACACAAATGTTCCCCAAGCCTTGGGGATGCCAGAGTATTCACGAATAATTGATGTCACATGGTCTGGCAGCCATATTGGATTGAGCGGAAATCTTAAAAATATATATTTCTCTTGAACCGCTTCATCAATTGACATGCAACTTCACAATTATGACCTAGTAGTGATGGGGAATATATGTTTTAAATTTCAACCTGATTGGACACATGGTGTGGCAGCCAAATTATTTAATTTTTTGAATCTGGGTTCTTTTTTTTCTTCCTTTTTTTTTTTTAAATAAGGCTCATTTTGCTTAAACGGCCAGGTGTTCCGATTTTTCATTTCATTTCGTGACCTAAAAATCGGGTGGGCGTCAAATTGGTATGATAATATGGAAAAAAATATGAAATTATGTTCATGACTTTTCACAAGTGAGATTCTTGTACGTTCGCCTGTAATATAATGTTGAAATTTAGAATTTTATTTCCAAAATCTCTGTTTAGCCTCGAACGCATTTCGATGTATTGACCAATGATGATCGCGCTACGAACGTTGTCTGGTTGCGAGTAAACAATATGGCGGCCTCCAGGAGCAGCGACGACGACGAGTGTTGGAGCGAGAAATGCTGTTATATGTTCATTTATCCAGCCAAAAGATCAAATTTAATACCTATTACTGACAGAACATGGCCGCGATATTTGCAATTTGTTCTTTTGTGGCAGAATTTAGAAGGTGATCAAGCTGAAATTGCGAGAAATTTCGTGAAGAACCACGCTGACGAATTCGACGAACTTGGCAACAGTACGGTAACAATACTAGCTATAGCTATACCACAAGATGCAGCGTTTCATCAAGTGTGTTATTCACGATTTACCGACAAACGAGTGAGCAGGGTGCAAAGCAGCATGAAAAAAAGAGAAGAAAATACAGCCAATACTGGTAGGTTGAATAACTTGAATATTAAATCATGACAATGCTTCAAAACTTAGTTTGATTTTTTTTTTTTGTGAGGTATGTTTAACGTAAAATTATTTTGTGTGTAGTCTTGAACGATTTTGAACTTGAAGGAACTGTCCAATATTTATGCAAGGAGGTATGAAACAAATACATTTTTAAAAGGAAGTCTGAGGAAGGGGGGAAGGAATCTAGTCCTGCTAACCATGACTCGAGGTCGAGACATCTTTTAACTGTACTGACATTTTCTTGATGGATCTCGAGTCCTCCATTATCAGTACATAGACATCCACTGTATATTTATTTTAATAAGTGAAGAGTTCAAGCATCAAATATAATACACATACCTCTTGTGTAATTATCTGAAAGATGCTGTAGATCTTCTCTACACAGTCTAGAAGCACCACAAGAGAGTGCATTTCAACATACCAAATTCAAGGGTTGAAAAATTAGATTGTTTTCTGAGTACAATTTTGCCTAGTCTGCCAGGCAATATTGAAGTGATCTGTCATGTTTATCTCAAACATCATGAGGTGTGAATCAGTACGTATTTCTGCACATCTATATTTCCACACAGGAAAGGGAGTCAACCTGAGCATAATTGACTTGAAGGCAATCTACGATAGCATTGCGGATAATGTTAGCCAAGCTTTGATAGGCCTACACTGTTTTACTGGCTGCGATAGTGTAAGTGCCTTCTATGGCAAAGGCAAAAAGAAGGCCTTAAACCTCATACTAAAGAATCCAGAGCTGTGCAGTGCCTTGAAAGACCTTGGAGAACGGTTTGACATACATCCAGACATGATGGAAGCACTGGAGACATTTGTCTGCAAGTTATATGGACAGCACAATATCACTACTGTGAATGAGGCCAGGTACAACACGTTTCGTCTTGCTCGAAAGTCTGAGATCACAATGCCTCCCAACCAAGATGCCCTGAGACAGCACATCAAGAGAGCCAATTACCAAGCTGGTAAATTAATTGGTTGCTTCTTTGAATATTGAACATCACCTGTAATTTATGTTTGGACAGGAGTACTAGTACATGGTGCAGCATGTGTCAATGAAGATGATTATTTGGAAAGTTTATTGAATTGAAAACAAAATATAAGGGTATGTTCTTTTGAACATACGAGTCCCCTTGGACCACCAGGTGGCACCATGAATAGATACACAGCGGTAGGTGCTGCCGCTGGGCGAGTAGATGTTTAGCAGCGTCATCATGGTTGGCGTCTCGCAATATAATATATTTGCACGATTAAAAATACCGTTTTTTCCTCGCATCTTCATGTCTGTCAAAAAACCAGTGTCAAGGTGCACAATTACAGCTCATAACCTATCCATTGATGTGTTTTCGGCCCCCCCTGCTTTCCCGTTTTCACGCCACTGTCCACACAAAATTCATCAATCAATTCTATACAGTCTGGGGGACTCAAATATTGAATGTCACAACAATGCTTTGTAAATGTTCAAAATTAACAGGTCTATTTGAAAGAGTACTTGAAGTAACAATCTATACAGTTGAGTGGTTAAGATAACATGACATGTAGATGATCAAGAGATTTTTTTGCTGAACACTCAGAGCAGGATGTTTTGGATTTAGCATGTTTCTCCACACAGAATTTCCCAATAATATGATTGTACTGTTATCAGTGTTAATGATATACATATTTCCTAAACAACATCAGAGGTATATCTCCATTCTTAATGTTGTTGATCACTTCACTATTTCAGGATTTTACAAGAGGAGCCTGCAGCCCATCCCTGACATTCCCAACCCTGATGGCTATGGATGGATGATGGAAGAGGAACTTGCCATAGACTGGATGACACTTCCACCTGCACCAGACAGCGTGATGGAGCTTGCTAACTGCACTGGAAGCTGCAAGAAGACACGATGCAGCGACGAAACTACATGCACTTGCCTACAGAATAACATTCCGTGCACAGATTTGTGCAAGTGCGGCAGGAATGACTGCTCAAACATAACTGGCCATGTTGACTTTGATGATAAGAATGATTATAAAGACTCCAGATCTGAAGCTGAGGAAGACTCTGATGCTGAAGAGGATGAAATAACTGCACTATTTGTATGATGTTTTGGACAAGGTTCAAGATGACCAAGCCAAAGAGACAAATTGTGGCTATCTTGAGTCTTTAAAACAACATTTTTACTACTTTTTGGGGGTCTGAATGAATAAATATTGCTGCCAAGACCAATGTGAACATGACATCATATAGTTTGTGTTGTTTTTTACTGTGTAAATAGGTTTTTCAAATGTAACATACACCTGGTGTATACTGGTGTTTTGGGGCAGCGGTTCTCGGTAACGTACTACGATATCGCTTGTGAAAAAAATAGGATGTTTTGGGGGTCATAAGGCTTCATCCCACACCCTTCTTGCCCAATCCCTAGGTTCAGGTCATGAAATCAAAAAAACAAATAGATATCCACCCTATGGCCCACGGTCTAGCTGTGCCTGGGTATGTTTGAAGGTGAAGGAGTAGCAGCTGAAACCCAAATCATCCTATCCAGGTTTGTACCGATGACTCCATCTTTGCTTTTTGCTTGTTTGGATTCCTTCTGATTACTCCAATGCAGTAAATATAACTGTTTAGTCTTCCATTTCATCTGAATTGAATTTATTTTAATCCCATTCTGAATTCAATTGAATATGTACTCCGCCTGGCGGAGGTATAATAAATGTCATGGGTCATGGTCAGGTGTCCGATCAAAGAGGGGTTGTTAGTGGGACATCAAAGTGGGACGTCTTGGTACCCGGTCATCATTGCCAGCAGTTATAAAGTGGCAGTTCTAGTTATGTCTCTTATTAATTATGTGACACTAGCACACAAACACCACACAATACCACACAATACCACACAAACACCACATAAAACAAGTCCTGGCGAGGGTCTGCAATCTCTGACTGCTCTTTTTCTTGTTTTTTTAAGCGTAGGGAAAACGAGCCCAAAGAGAAAGAATAAAATAACCTAAGTTACAGAAAATTGTTTTCTTTATGTTAATAAACACAGCGAGCTAATGTTTTTAATTTTTTCCATATAAATTTAAATTTGTGTTCTATATAACCCCAAATTAATTATACAGAGCGGAATATCTCCAAACAGTTCTAAAGCAACGTTCCACAGAACGGCTAACAAGTTCTACAGAACACCCATTCTCTGCAGACTTCTATCAATATTTAAATGGATCTTCTATAGAATGTCTAATTAATTATATGGAACAACTGACCTCTCCTAAGAGTTCTAAAGAATTACATGAAGTTCCATACAAATTATATTGAGTTCTGTAGAATTTGTACAGAACATTTTTTGCAGGGATAAGCCTGGCGGAGGTAAGATAAACTCTTCAGCCTGGCGGAGGTAAGATAAACTCTTCAGCCTGGCGGAGGTAAGTGCTCTCGTGAGTGCCTGGCGGAGGCATGTGCTCTACAGAGTGCCTGGCAGAGGCATGTGCTCTACCGAGTGCCTGGCGGAGGCATGTGCTCTACCAAGTGCCTGGCGGAGGCATGTGCCCTACCGAGTGCTTGGCGGAGGCATGTGCTCTACCGAGTGCCTGGCAGAGGCATGTGCTCTACCGAGTGCCTGGCAGAGGCATGTGCTCTACCGAGTGCCTGGCGGAGGCATGTGCTCTACCAAGTGCCTGGCGGAAGCATGTGCTCTACCGAGTGGCTGGCGGAGGCATGTGCTCTACCGAGTGCCTGGCGGAGGCATGTGCTCTTCCGAGTGCCTGGCGGAGGAATGTGCTCTACCAAGTGCCTGGCGGAGGCATGTGCTCTACCGAGTGCCTGGCAGAGGAATGTGCTCTTCCGAGTGCCTGGCGGAGGAATGTGCTCTACCGAGTGCCATGTTCTGGTTTTCTACTTCACCGATCGTGAATGGACGTTCCTTTGTCCCTCACTTGTACTCTAATATGGCCGAGGAATTGTGTGTGTGCACAAATTTCTGATGTCACTAAAAATCTTATATTTCATTTGAGACACTCTGCTCCAGATATTGAAAAACGTTTTAGACACTTTGCCTCTCGAATGTCCGCTCTGCTGAAAGTTTGAGGTGCAAAAAATAATCATGATTCGAGCAAGCTTTTTTTCACATCGATGTCAAGCCGATAACACCCACGAAAGGAAATATGGTTTTATACCACCTCTACCACCCCCCCCTCAACCTCTACCACCCCACCTCTCTCCTCTCGGATGTGTTCCTGGACATTGTTATTCAACATCACATACCAACATGACCAATGCACCTTCTTGTGCAATCGTGAATGATCGCAGTTTAAATAGCTGGTATACCTTTGAAGGAAATAAAATATATTTTCCATTACTCTCTGAACTCATGCTGCGCCTGGCAGTGAAAAATGTCCTGATGAATAATTCAGGCAATGTACAGCTCAACTTTGCATCATCACTGTCTGTCGCACATTATGCGTGAGCACAGCCAGGCGATGATAAAAAGTACAAATTAAACTGTTAAAAAATTGTCATGTGGCAATGATGTGTTGGAAGAATCTACAAAAAAAAGTTTTGTTTTAAATTTTATGGTGTGTGTGTGTGTGTGTGTGTGTGTGTGTGTGTGTGTACGTACGTGTCATTATGGATGTGAGTTGCTCTCTTGTGTACTTACCATCCATCCATTAGGACCATTCTCTGTGCAGAGCGTTGGTGCTGCCTAAGCAGTCTCCTTGGCTATTGGATACAATCCTGGACAGGTCGTCACTCCGACACAGGATACCAGCATGCTGGCACTCATTTTGCCGACCTCGGAAGGATGACAGGCAATCAACCCCACCTGATATTAATTCAACAGCCAAAGGGGATTTGAACTCAGGATCCTCGGATCACAAGCACACCACCCTAACCATTAAACCAACACCAGGCATATACTTACCACAGGGTGTGTACATCTGAAAATGCAGCAACAAATGTGGAAATAATCCTGCAAGAGAGAGAACAAGATTCGCACATTCATATTAAGACAATGTTGTTGAAACAGTAAAATTAAAAATCCAAAAATGACTCATGGTACACATTAAATAGTTCGCCAAGCTCGTGACAAATGTGTTATCTCTGCAGGACATGCTGTGCATTCAGAACCAACACTCAATTACACCGACACATCTTCAGCCCTTCAGAATGCATATAGTGTGTCTCACAATCGCTATCATTTAGATTTCATTTTCAAAAATATAATTTTCTCTGTAGATTTGAATTGAGTGAAAGTCTCGAGCAGAAAATATTTCTCAACGTACTGGTCACCATCAACTGGGGGATACATTTTCCCATTTCAGTTTAATATCGCACCACATTGTCAAAACTGAGTCAGGGTCAAGAGGAGTGGGCATGTACAAGGGTAAACAAAAACAGTGTTCATAGAACACCTTACCCCATGCAATCATGAGAAACAAGGACATGGGCGGGGTGTGCGAGCAGAAAATTTGATTGATTGTGGTGACGTAAAATGGCAGAATATTTTGTCCAGGTACTGCAAAACTGAAGGTTTTTGAAAGTCTCAAAAAGGTGATGTGTGTGTTCTGCAGTGTTCAAATATATAATTAAATTGAAATAAAACGAAGTTTTAAAGGATCTGGAAAAAAAAAAATTTCAGAAGTTTATCCGTGGTTGATGCAGCATCTTTTACATCACCTTATTTAACACTTTGAATTAGTTATTCGTACCTGTTGTTTGTAGCCTTCGTGACGTCCCTAAAAACAGTAAGTTTCCTGTTTGAAATGATTTTCAATTTGTTTGATTGCCAGACAGGCAGACAGAATAAAAAAAGTACCTTACTCCTCTGCATATGCACGCTCGGGATGAGACACCCTACAATTTCCCAAATTCAGAGCCAAAGTACTGCTGACTCACAGGTTTGTATTCTGATTCATATTCCAAATTGTGTTCTTCAAAAAATAACATTCAATTTAAATCAGGTTGTTCTTCAATCACAAACTGACATCTGGAGACAGAAAGACGGACAGACAAAGTGAACCAATTGCTTAACCGCCGCTTTTCACTTCACGCAGGTGTGGTAATAACACTCGAGCACTATTATATGGAGGGTGGGTGAGGCAAGGCACGTTCTGCAATAATTTTAAGGCCTTCTCCACCATTTGTGTTCAGGTAGATTCTTAATAATTATCATCCCTATATTAAGAACATTTGATGCAGATAAATGTCTGGCATACGGCCCCAAAAGAGATTTCAATGCCTCAACTGTCACTGATAGGGATGGTGGGTGGACGTGGCATATTAGAGGGTACAGTATCAAGTTGAAGAAAAGGCTGCGATATGGTTATTATGCACAATGCCGATTGATGCTGTGTTCTATGGTGATCAATAAAGCCTTAATCTTCTAAACTGTGACTCAGTGTTGTCTTCTTGTATACCGTGTATAAAGGTGGTGTATAAAACTGCTTCAGTCGTGCTAAACTTTGGGATTTTTTTTTCAACGATCTTTAAAATCATTCGGCCTATTTTTTTTTAATTAAAATTGAAGTATAAACTTAAACACTGCATGGGGTATTGTGTTCTATGAACTCTAGTTATTACAATGTTCTGCCTCTTTCAGGAATGAGAATGAAGACAAAGACAACTATACACATCATTATAATGCACTCATAACTATACACATCGCACTCGTTATAATGCATACCTCTGCCAGGCTGAACATTTTACGTTTTGCATCCCACCGATTGGCCGGATCTGCATCCGGACATGAACCAAAATCTAATCGGCTTGATCTTGTCACCTTCCCAACTCATCCACCAAGTTTCTCCAAATCCCTCGACACAATTTTGAAATACCATGCTATACTATATGCAGTTTTTGGCCCTACCTCTCAATGGCGAAGAATTACTTAAAACGTTTTTGTATCCAGATCTGGATCTTCAGCAAAATCGAATGAATTTTTCCTCGTTACATACTCACCTTGTGCACCAATTTTCGGCCGAATCCATCCTTTATTTTTTGAGTTATCCTGCTCACAAACAAACAGACAGACAAACAGGCATGAAAACACAACCTCTGTTCACCTTCGGTAGCAGAGGGAATGAAGAGCAAGAGAAGGTGTTGAATCTACCATTCTCCCAAAAAGGCTGATTTTAAAAAATATTATTATTATTTTTAGCTCAATTGCAATGTGTATTACATTTTGCAGTCTGAGAAATGTTCTCTCTCGAATCTTACCTTCTACGACTCCACGAGAACACCGCAGGCCATTTACGACTCAGGACAATATAAATAATGTACGATTTGCACGAGATGCCGTGAAAGTGCAGGCTTTTGACTTTGTCAAATAATTCACCAGTTAACTACATATTTCGCTTTTGATCGCCTTTTTATTGCTGGCCTGACACTGCAGGGAAATTAATGTCACAGCCGTTCACTGCCTTTGTGTCGAGACCTCTATCCAAGCCGGGGGTGATTCATTCTGGACTTGGTCAGAGCCGTGGAGGCGTTCCGGTCAAGGTTAGCACAGGGATCATCTTTCCATCAAAGCCAGAGAACAAGGAATATCAGGTGACACTTAATCTATCACATCAGCATCTTACCATCCCAGTGTAGGGGTAAGACGGCTACCGGGTCACCATGAGTTTGGGACTCAACAGCATTCCCTTCTCATCCTCCCTGCATTATTACCTCCAAAGCAGCACATTGTTGATATCACTGGTGCACTTGATTTGACCAAAATTAATTGTCAACAAATTGGAGTTAAAGTTAATTTGGTGATGAGGAAGAATAATAACATGACTTGCTTTCCCTGGTTACTGTGTAAAAGGATGCCTGTAGGTTGGTATCCTATTTATAAGATATAAAAGCGAGTAGCAGAACAGCAGCTGCTTTTTCATGCACAATGACATTCGGTTTGCAAACAAATTTGAGATTGTCACTGCAGGACACACTCGGAAATGCTTTCACAACATTATGCAAAGTGTATTTCTTTCCAACCAAACTTATCAATCACAAAATGTTGCTTCTTGTGCACTGGATTCCATGTAAGCAGAAATCTAAAGACCTTTCAATTCATTTTTAAAAAGTGATATTTTGATCGTTCATGATCAGGGTCTGGATCGTCACCAAAATTTAATCAATTCTTCATTGTCACACACGCACCCTGTGCACCAAGTTTTGTTCGAATCTGTCGATAACTTTGTGAGATATCCTGCTCACAGACAGATAGGGGTGAAAACATAACTTCATTCACCTGAGTCAGGGTGGTGCTGAGGTGTTGTCCACCAGATGGCGGTCTCCTTGGGTTAACCTCGGAAAAAACATGCGCTTCTGCATGAGAATAGG
The DNA here is from genome assembly GCA_024346535.1 of Eptatretus burgeri. NCBI lineage: Eukaryota > Metazoa > Chordata > Myxini > Myxiniformes > Myxinidae > Eptatretus > Eptatretus burgeri. The sequence continues at coordinate 12,790 of BROF01007128.1, read as the reverse complement.
GATTTAGAACAAAAAACGGGTCAAAGGTTTATTGTGTAAAAGGTGTATTTTAGCTTGTACTCAGCAAAACAACACACCATTTGATGAGAAGCACATGTTCCTATGTTTGGAATCGTGATTTAGAATAAAAATCGATGTCAGAACGACTGAATGTTGTTGAATAACGCTTGCAGTTGCAAATTAGACAGTTTTTTGCATGAATGAGGTTCATATGTAAAATATGTTGTTTTGCTTCGCACAAGCTAAATACACACTATTTGATGAAAAACATGCATATCTGCATTAGAATAGGGATTTAGAACAAAAAACAGGGTCAATATGTTGGTAAAAATGCTTGTACTGGCAAATTAGACCGTTTTTGCATGAATAAGGTTTCTTGTGATTTAAAAACAAAAAACGGAGTCAGAACCAGCTAAAGTGTTGTTGAAACGCTTTCTTTAGGCAAATAAGACCCTTTTGACATGAATTAGGTTTCTTCTGTAAAATGTGTTGTTTTGTTTAGAACAAGCTAAAAGATTCACCATTTCAAGAAAAAAAAAACATTTCTGCTTTAGAATAGTGATTTAGACCAAAAATCAGTCAGAGCAAACTCATGTGTTGTTAAAAATGCTTGCTTTGGGCAAATAAGACCGTTTTTGCATGAATTAGGTTTCTAGTGTAAAAGGTATTGTTTTGCTTAAAACAAGCTAAAATACACACATTTTCAAGAAAAACATGCGTTTCTTCTTGAGAATCGTGATGTCGAACAAAAAACAGCATCAGAACCAGCTAATGTGTTGCTAAAATGCTTGTCTTGGGCAAATTAGACCATTTCTGCATGAATTAGGTTTCTTGTGCAAAAATGTAATGTTTTGCTTAGAACAAGCGACAATACACACCATTCCAAGAAAAACACACGTTTCTACTTTAGAATCGTGATTTAGAACAAAAAACCGGTGTCAGAACAAGTTAATGTGTTGATAAAAACGCTTCTTTTTGGAAAATGAGATCGTTTTTGTATGAACTAGGTTTTTCGGGTAAAATTTGTTGTTTTGCGAGGCACAAGATAAAAACACACCATTTCAATAAATAAAAAAACACGTTTCTGCTTTGGGGTCGTGATGTATGAAAATTGGTGTCACAGCCAGCTCATGCATTCGTAAAAATGCTCGTTTTAGGCAAGTAAGACCCTTTTTGCATGAATTAGGTTTTTTGTGTAAAATGTGTTGGTTTGCTTATAACAAGCTAAAATACACATTATTTCAGGAAAAATATGCGTTTCTGCTTTGAAGTCGGGACAACAAAAAGCAGGGTCGGAACAATCGAAATGTGTTGTTAAAAATGCTTGTCATTCCAAATTAGACTGTTTTTGCATGAATAAAGTTTCTTGTGTAAAATGTATAGTTTTGCATAGAACAAGCGAAAATACACACAATTTGACCAAAAACATATGTCTCTACAGAATCGTGATTTTGAACAAAAAACGGTGTCAGATAAAGTTAATGTGTTAAAAACGCTCGTTTTAGGGAAACAAGACCCTTTTTGCATGAATTAGGTTTCTTGTGTAAAATGTATAGTTTTGCATAGAACAAGCTAAAATACACACAATTTGACCAAAAACATACGTCTTTACAGAATCGTGATTTCGAACAAAAAACGGTGTCAGATAAAGTTAATGTGTTAAAAACGCTCGTTTTAGGGAAACAAGACCCTTTTTGCATGAATTAGGTTTCTTGTGTAAAATGTATTGTTTTGCTACGCACAAGCTAAAATACACATTTCTACATGAGAATAGTGGTATATAACAAAAACAGGCGTCAGAACAAGTTAATGTGTTGTTAAAAATGCATGCTTTAAGCAAATAAAACCGTTTTTATACGATTAAGGTTTCTTGTGTAAAATGTATTGTTTTTGCTTAGCAGAAGCTAAAATACACACCATTTTAAGAAAAACTCATGTTTCTGCTTTGGAGTAGTGACATAACAAAAAGCAGGGTCAGAACCAGCTAAAGTGTTCTTAAAAACACTTGTTTTCGGCAAACAAGACAATTTTTTCCTTAAATTAGGTTTCTTGTGTAAAATGTGCTGTTTTGTTTGGTCCAAGCTAAAACACACACTATTTCAAGAAAAATACACATTTCTGCTTTGGAGTAGTGATTTAGAACAAAAAAGGGTGTCACAATAAGCTAATGTGCTGTTAAAAATGCTTGTTTGAGGCAAATAAGATTGTTTTTGCATGAATAAGATTTCTTGTGCAAAATGTATTGTTTTTTTTGTTAACCTAAAATACACACCATTTCAAGAAAAACATTCGTTTCTACTTTAGAGTAGTGGTTTAAACCAAAACTAGAGTAATTCGACTGCGCGCAGTCGATGAGTATGCCTCCGCTCTCCCGCACAAACACTTGAGTATTGACATATTTGACCCTTGACCGTTATCATATCTGGCCCAAAATCGAATCAGTTAATTGCCCTATCTAACTTTACCTTTGTACCAAGTTTGATGAAATTCTGTCCAATATTTGAGTCAGGGCATAAACAGTAAAATTTCAGTTTGACCTTGAACTTTGACCCTTGACCTTGATCACATCTGGCCCAAAATCTAATCACTTAATTGCCCTGTCTTACTTTACCTTTTTACCCAGTTTGATGAAATTCTACAATTTGCTTCTTGAGTTATCACATTAATGAAAATCCGGACGGACGGACAACCCGGAAACATAATGCCTCGGGCACCCTTGGTGCGGAGGCATTAAAAAAACATGCTTTTCTGCTTTAGAATAAAGATTTCGGACATAAAACGGAGTCAGAACCAGCAAATATGTTGGTAAAACGCTTCATTTAAGCAAACAAGAGACCCTTTTTGCATGAATTAGGTTTCTTATGTAAACTATATTTTGTTTCAATGAAGCTAAAATACTGTCGCGGATTCGCGCCCGCCGGCGTGCGGACGGCCACGTAACT
>BROF01007127.1:6918-25083 GCA_024346535.1 Eptatretus burgeri | reverse complement strand
ATATATATATATATATATATATATATATATAATATTCAGTCGCGACTTTCCGGAACAATGCCGAAAACCAATCACAGCTCCAGGCGCACACCACGACCTAGTTAATATTCTACCCGCGCGCGACAGGGTCAATCGCCGAATTGTTGATATACCTAATTATTCGCGCGGGCAGACTACCGAGAGACCGTACCTCAACAAAGGCCTGCTTGGACATGAACCGCTTAAGCGGTTCGTTCTGTTCTGGGATAACCGAGTGGTGTATTATCACCACGCCTCGTTGGACCCGATTCTATTATCGGTATTCAACAACCAACTATATTCCGATCACAATATGGCATTTCAATGGGAAAAGGACGCAACGAACAGGGTACATTTCAACAAGCACATTTATTATTTACACGTATATAATCATGCAATGAATGGGTGAAACACGCATGCAGTTGATTTGTGATGAATGCGGGATAGGACAAGACGCGAGCAAGGCAAAGAGCTACCACCGAGCTTGGCTGACCGAAGGAGCTCCAAGAAGCCACCGCAGGTTACCTCCACCCTCGTGGTGACTTGCTTGGGCGACCCTCGATGGTCCGTTTCCAGCTCCCCACCGACTGACTCTCGACACGAGCCCAGACCTCCAGGCTCCAGCGCGGCTCCAAATGGCTGCTCACAACTTCACCACGCACGTCCCCGGGACAGACCGACTGACCCTCAGCAGACCCAACTCGACAACCACCCACTTCTCGCTTCTTGATGACCTCCACTCGGTTCTCTCTCTCTCTCTCGCTGCGTTCAGCATGTGCTTTTATCTCCAACGCTCCCGCCCCGCCCTCCTTCCAGCTCCCGCGGGAAACTTCCAGAAGGAGGGCATTGTTTCGCCTGAATCGGGGCCTTTCTTTCCCTTCCGTTCGTTTCATCTTGCTTCTTCCAGTCGTGTCGCTTTATAACTCTTTTAGTTGAGTTCTCTTCCTGCTGTGCTGGCTGGTGCAGATGTTATTCGTTGGGGGGGTGGAGCCGTCGTCCGTCCTCCCCCGATGAATGCCAGGCTTCTTGCAACCATTGCCGAGGGAAACGCGGATGTGTGGTTGTGAAGGTTGTGGTTAACGTGGTCTGGTTTTTGTATTGGTGGTGTGGCTGGCATTTTGTGGTGGTGTGGTTGGGCGGTTGTGGAGAAGGTGATTGGTGGTTGGCGGGGTGGAGAAGGTGGTGAGGCGATGTTGGGGTGGAGAAGGTGGTGAGGCGATGTTGTGGGTAAAGTGGTGAGGATGGCGTGGTTTGTTGAGATGCGGGTGTGGTTGGGGTTGTTGAAAGGGTGGTTGGTCCAAAATAACGACAGCAAAAGAAAAACACTACCTCAAAGATCACAACCCTGTCCACACGGATAAACCCCATTAAACAACGGTGGGGAAATCTAACTGAACACGGACTTATCGGCATAACTGCTCTAAGGACCTATATGGTGTTCTGTGAATTTCCACAGCCATAACAATATATATATATATATATATATATATATATATATATATATATATATATATATATATATATATTTGTACTGTATGCATTTTTTTTCCTGAATCAAAAGCAGGCAGTTTAATGAAAGTAATTTCTCAGCCATTGTACCGTATTTCGTCAGACCTGACTTCAGAAATACATACAATCATCAGTAAAGTAGGTAATCAGAGAGACCTTGAAGCTTCTAAACATGATAACTTCCCAAAAGGTCATTGTACAAACTTTACTTCCCAACTTGGAAAAAAAAATTTTTAAAACATAATTGATTCAACAAATAAATTTATTGTGAACTGTTTGTTAAACAATAATCTCTCTGAAGCTCCTTTCCCACCTGATAAGCAAGTCATCATGCTGCATTATAAATGCACATTGCTACATTATGGCTTCAAATTATTGAGACCGTTTCACACTCACAGGAGTGCATTCCAGTAGCTTCCATTGTGAAATAATGAGCAGAAAGCAATCTTCCTCTTTACTAAGGCAATTTCTTTATCAGCCGCAGTTATTCCCACCTTTTTAAAGGGTCAGCCAGGGAAAGTTTGTAGGTCTTCTTTCACTAACTGGATAACCAGACCTAAAGTTCAACTGGTGTCGATTTCGACAGGGATTTGGAATTAGCCTCGTTGCTCACATACTCTTCATGAAAGGCATAGTAGGATCTATAATGTCCACCAACTAATGGTTATAGCAGATGGGGGACACAACATAACATCCATCGTGAGTACACACTTTGTAATGCAATCCATCCGGGGATTGCAGGATGGCTCCTGTGATGCACCAACCTGACAGCTAATCGCAAGACCATGAAACAACCCCAGACTAGACAGTTCAAAGGAAAATGTGCTTGCTCGACACCATAGCCTGACAGTAAGAGAGTAAAGAAGATGAGAGTGAGGATAGCAATATAGTAAGGGGTCTTTCAGAGTAGTTAATGCATGGAATGGTCGCCCTGGAAAAGTATTGGCAGCAGAAAGAGTAGATCGGTTTAAATTGGAATTGGATGAATACCTGGAAGCAAATTGGAGATAGAGGGGTATAGTATATGGACAATGGCAGGACTTGTCGTTAGCTTGCATGTGGATGGGTGATCGTATAATATGTCGTGATTGTAACGTCTGTGGGAGGGTCCACCTTCATTCCCAATCTCCCCTTCCACACCCTCCTCCTGGCCACGATAAAGAAAAACAATCGCTATAATAATATAAATACTTTTACTTTCAAAACTATTTTGTTTACATATATGGCAGCTTCCCTCTTCCACAGTTAAGATCGGGTCTGTGGCCTGAGATGGATGAGTTTGTTCTGGTGCAGGAGTAATGCAAGCAGGATGGACTGAATGGCCTCCTGCATCAAAACTCCTTGTTATTACTTGCTATCTATTCGCATAAAGCAATCCTCCTCAAGAGTGAAGAGGTAGACACTCTGCGAACCATCACATATCCGCATCACATTTCGGGTTGTGCGTATTTGCCTAGTTATTAGTGGGTAGAAGGTTCGTGACAGCATGGCGTATGTCATTGGCATGCACCTTATCTCTCACAATCCACACTTGCAAATAGAAAGTTGCACCTCGTTTTTAAACTGATTCGCTTTGCAGCAGATTTTTAGATCCTCATGGAGGATCTCCAAGTCTTACTCACATTGTTGTTCTTCATCTTCCTCTTGTGGACTTTTTTGTTTCACAGCCTACAGTTTTCATCGAAACTTCCTGAAACTTGGCATATATGTGTAAAAATACCCCGCACAGACAGTAACGATCTCCTATTTTGAAAATTCCTCCGAGAAAAAAAAGTTATGACGTCAAAATATCTCTGCTAATGGAAATCGCCTAAAAAATTATCTCCGAAACTAGGCAAGCTTTTTGAATTCTGTTTGCGGAATCGAACAGCATTAGCAGAGATGAATTACCGCACATATGATACATCACTACTACTTCATATCAATTTCTATGACGTCATTCCTATTTTTTGACATTTTTTGTTTCACAACTCAGAGTTTTCAGCGGATCTTTGTGAAACTTGCCATGTATATGGAGAAAGCCCACGCGCAGGCAGTAACCATCTCTGATTTTGGAAATTCTTCCGAGAAAAAAAGTTGACGTCATAATATCGCCGCTAATGGAAATCGCCTATACCATTATCTCCGAAACTAGGCAAGCTGTTTGAATTTTGTTTGCGGGAATCAAGCCGGGCATTAGCACAGATAATTTATCGCAAACCTGATACATCACAATGACATCATATTCGTTTTTATGACATCATCATTAAGAGGACGAGGATCTTGGCTCATTTGAGCTTGTTTTTTATTGAAAGCATAAATTCGTTTTGCGATTGGGAGTCTTAAGGCATAAGGAGGAACTTGTACTTAAACCACAAACAGGACAAGAACATTAAAAGATGCCACTGTACTGATACAACCGATACATTAGTTCCATGAGACGTTAGAAAAAATATATATAGATAAAGCAATATAGTGTTGTAGGAATGCCTTGTTTTGGGTAGCTTTGCATCGTATAATGATAGTTATCGCCATTAGTGCATGTTATCAGCCTAAGAACGAGGTAATTTAACTGCGATTTCGGAATGTGTGTTGTTAATGTGTATAGCAACCTGTTGTCTTCCTGCCTGGTATGTGTGTGTCATGTGTGTGTGTGCTTTTCCTTGATACCTTTTTCATGTTTTATCACTTTGTAATCTGTCCTAAACGTTTTTTAAATTATCAGACAGGCCATTGACACGAGTCTAAGCAAGAAAAGCCACCATCAGAACAAAATCCGCACTACTGATCGAGGAGAGACGTTATAGTATAGCAAGATGCTCCACCATGGACTGAGCCCCAGGCCAATGACAGCTGAGCAGCGTGGGGCTAGTGGTGCCATGAAATTAGGTCGGGGCTAAGACCATAAAGGGTGGTGGGAACTGCGGAGGTTAGGAGAAGCTGCGGAACCTGATGGGAGGAAAGCTAGACATGGTCTCCTGGGGTTTCTCCATGGAACGAGACACAACCACCTGACGCCTTCCACCAGCCCTACCACAAGCCATGCCCGGACCCACTTTCACCTTGTGTCGGCACGAACCATTTCCTGCCAGAGCCGCATTTTCATTTTGGTCCCATTGCATACTGTCGAGCACAGCCCTAGTGTTTGACTCCTGTCAAATTCTTCTGATCATTCTGCTGCGCAATGCTTGAGGCATTTGGGACTTCATAATTAAAGGGCTACCACTTTACTATCAAAACGGGTATGGGGTTTACTATTTATAAATAACCAGCTGGGGTATCGTCGACTGATTACCCATTACTGTTGTAATTCTGTTCGCATTTTGAAAAATAATTCAAATTTTGATTTTTTTTTTGTGGGGCCTTAAAACACTACCCGAAACACACTAAGTGATGGGGGTTGGGGATCATTTAATATTACCTTCCACATAGCTGCAAGGACTTAGGCACTACTGAGTGCAAAAAAAAATCCAAGTTTTGTTTTTTTCATTAAAAAATTTTCTTTTTGCCAAAAGCACTCGCTGACAATCCACGATGAACCTCTGAAAGAATAATGAAGATCCATTTGACCACCACTGAGAAAAATGACACACACAGACATCTCTCTTATTACCCTGTGCACACAAAGTGAAAAGCAGGGTTAAGCAATTGGTTCATGTCCATCCATCTGTCCGTCTAATCAGTTTATGATTGAGGAATAACTTATTATATTCGCGAGAAGAGCGAGTGTTGCATTTGGGTCCATTTGTTTGTTTGTCTATCTGACAGCACAGAACGTGAGTATGTATATTAATTACATGGGACCCATTATAACCCTAATATCCTATAAGACCCCTAAAACCCTCAAGACCCTTTATAACCCTAAAGCCATTTAAGACCCTTTAAGACCTTTTCAACCCAAAATACCCTTTAGCACCCAAACATGCTATAAGAACCCTAATACCCTTTGGACCCCTAAGACCCTATAAGACCCCCTCAGACCCTTAAGAACCCAAAGACCCTTTATATCCCAAAGATCCATAAGAGCCCTTAAGACCATTTAGAACCTGAATACCCTTCAAGACCCCAGAGACATCGAAGAGCCCTATAGACCCCTAAGACCCAATAAACCCATTGCAACCTTTAGAACCCTTAGTCCTCTACTACCCTTTAGAACACCGAAGACCCTTTTTATACATGGTCTAGGCTCATGGAAGAGCTGGGACACAGAACAGACCAGGACACAACATAACAAGGGGAACAGCAGGAGAAAGGGGAAATATCAAAAGCAGGGTGGAGGGAGAAGGTAGACTGAGACAGATAAACAAGGGATGCAGGTAACAATGAGGGTTAGGGGAGCATGGAAGGGGTGGACAAGATGGATACCTTATCAAATTTTTTGGAGATGCAGACCTTTAGAATCCTTTCTACCCTTTACACCTTTAGACCTTCACACCTTTCAGATCTTTTAATACCCTGTAGACCCCTTTGACCTTTCGACCCTTTTTAGACATTTTAAGACATTCGGCACTTTTGGCCATTTAGACCTTTTCATAACTTTACACCTTTAGACCTTCAGACCATTTCACCTTTGCAACGTTTCAGACCTTTGACCTTTACACTTTTACAGCAAGACCATTTATGCTTTTCATTTGCAATCAATAACTTTTCATTTGGTACATCCTTCCATTTATTTGACAGAAAATACACCACACAAAACAAGTCCTGGCGAGGGTCTGCTATCTCTGATTGCTCTTCCTTGTTTCGATTGAATGTTATATTTTGAATACGAATCATAACATTAATCAGAAAACGAACTTGTAGTTTAACAGTACTTTGCCACTGAATTTGTCCTTGTCTCACATGTACAGAGAGGAGTGAGATTAAAAAAAATGTTTTACTTCTTCTGCCTGCCTGGCAAACAAAATTGAAAATCATTCCAAACAGGAAACTTCCTGTTTTGAAGGGCTTTATAAAGGACACAAACACAGGCATGTAGAGCTAATGTAATGCACCAGATAGGGTGATGTAATCGACACTGGGTAAGACGGTGGTAAAACTCAGAATTAATTTATTTAATTTATGCAAACGGAGATGTTCATCCCCAAATGCTCTTTGGATACAAAGTGTACATGCATGCTCTTAGTATCCATAAAACAGAGAAAAGAAGGAATGTACATCTACTCAGCATCCCACGATGTATCGAGAATGATCTGTGGGTGGCTTCAAAATCCTCTTGCTGATAGGTGATAATTAACACTGGACTCGTGTCAAAAATACAACCCCCTTCCTTCAGAACCTCCAGAAGCAATGGCGACCCAATATGGCTGGTGTTGCATGCACGGAAGTCAATAATGATGTCACTTTGGTCACGTTTCATTGCGAACCTGCAACTGTAAATGCGACAGCAGCAAGCAGCCTCATGCATTATAACCGGAAATAAGCCGTGGTAGGGGCAAGGTTGTCATACAATTGTCCTTGTGAACAGCATACTTGATTTTGACGATGCGATGGAGCAAGGATTTGTGTATTGCTGTTACATTGGGTCCCAAAGGTGCTGCGGACATCTCAAAGTTTGTGTTGATGCTTCTTTGGTCTACAGCAAATGGCGTCTTGGTTTCATCATCCTGCAAAAGTGTGTAGGAGCTATAAATGCTGCTGGTATTGATTTCGTTTAAAGAGTTTCAATTTTGGGGTGAATTTGGCTCATCATTGTAAAATTTACAGAAGAGGATGAAGTAGACTGTTGGGGCCGAGGGACCTTAAGGAATTCAGTCATATAAAAGTATCTTATACTATATATTTGGGCGATTTTGATAGCCAGATAAATAAAGACATTATAATATATCTTTAAACGATTAAATGAATATACGGGTTTTGCCACCGCATGATGATTCACAAGCCCCAAAATGAAATGGTGGGTCTATTGACTCATGGGTATGACCATGTATATAAATTAAAGACTAATGGACTGAGCTCATCTATCCCATGTCAGGTTTTTTGGAATAGAGAAAGGTCCTTAAGGGATGCTTATATCAACTTGTTCTCTCCGAGGGAATAGAAGGAGGTTTGGAGACAAAACGTTCTACTTTTGGATTTATTATGCCACAAATAATTAGTGTAAAGACCTGAAATTACATCACAGACTCATGAACATCCAAACACCACGTGAAGCTTAGGCAACTGTGCAGTACATTTACAATGATGGTCCATAATGTAAATTTGTTTTCACATGCATCATGACACAAAAGTTTTCATGTCTGTTCTGTAGAAACAATCAGAAGCCAAAGTTTGCTTCAGTACAATGATTAACTCCACCGCCGAAGGTGGATGGAGGTTTTGCATTCACCCCTGTTTGTCTGTCTATCTGTCTATGAGCACGATATCTCAAAAGGTAAAAAGGTTGTGCATGGATTCAGACGAAAGTTGGTGGACAGGTTGGGTGCGTGACAATGACCAATTGATTGCACTTTTGGTGAGGATCTGGATACGATAATATTATAAATGATTATTCACAATTGAGAGATAGGGCCCAACACGATATATTGCATCGTGTTTCAAAAAGTAGTGGACAAGTTATGACGAAACTTGGTGGATGAGTTTTGGAGGATACAAAAACACGTTGATTCAATTTTGGTTAAGGTCTATCGATGATTTGGTTAAGGTTAAGGTGTATGGTTAAGGTTAATGCACATCCAGTCTATCAGTGGGATACAAAATGTGAACTGTTCAGCTTAGCGGAGGTATGCGCTCTACCGAGTGCCGTTCTAGTTGCAGATGCAATTCTCAGATGTTCTCGTGCTGTATAAACGTTTGTCAAATTAAATGGTCTAATGATGACATACTTCTCACTGATCCATCACATGACAAATCATGGAAATGATATACTCACATATATCTGGATGACGCTGCAAACTGCTGTTGATCAGTCACTGCAAATTGCAAAAAGAAAAAAATTGTTTTGCCATCTCCTTTCTCTCCTGCATTCAATAAAACAATTTCATACCAGGTCATATAATCAGTCAACTGACAATTGCTTTGAATGAAAATATCTTGATGAAAATGCAGTACACTTAGATTTGTGAGCCGTTTTGAACACTGTGGACAAACATTAACGATACATACATCGGTGATTCATAATTAAGTCTCGATTTTAAATATATAAATACCATGTTGATGACACACCAGGAAACGCCCTTGGTTGACTCATGAGGTGTCAAATAATCAGAAAAAAGAAAATCCAGCATCACAGGTCATCTCGAACATGCATACCTAACCAGGATTCAATTATGAATTGGTCTGCTGGTTTAATCACTTTGGAGGAATGGCTATGCCAATGATATAGTCAGGTCAGGTCAGGTATGGGAGCATGCGCCAGAGCAGTGTGTCGCTGGATCCACTTTCTGCCGGTACTCCAGGGGCCTCTGTCTGGCCATTCCCCAGGCAGATGCCAGGTCCATCCCCATCTCCTTGAGATTCCGATCAACCTGCTGCAACCACGAGGCACGTCATCGGTCCATTGGCCTCCTCCACTCACGAGACTCCCTCGCTGAGAGAATCTGGTGAGCAGGATCAGTGTTAGGAAAACGAGCCACATGTCCGTACAGCCACAGCTAACGCTAATGGACTATGTAGGTAACAAATCTCATTTAAGTCTTTCTCAGCAACCACTTGTTGGACACAGAGTCTGACCAGCGATAGCCAAGGATTCTCCGAAGAGACGTGGTACAAAGGGAATTAAGTCTCTGTCTCAGATCCCTTTGCAAATGTACAGTTTCAAGCCTCAGCTCCCTGAAAAGCTCAGCTCTGCCATGGTCCATGGTATCCAGTGTCCCTTGGTGAACAAAATTCTTCTTCGCCCTACGGTGATTTCCAAGACATCCACCGGCAACATCAAGGATGGTGGTCTTGAAGGCACTCCACAACTTTTCAGGATACCCCAAAGCACCCAGACCCCCCCAAATCCCCACTCAGCCTGTTCACAAACTCTTCAGCAACCCTCTCATCTTTGAACTTGCCAACATCCAGCCTAGGCCTGGATGGTACCATTCTCATGGATTTAAGGTGCAACTTAAGAATTGCTACAACAAGCTGGTGGTCAGTACGGAAGAGCTGAGCACTCTGGTAGACCCTGCAGTTCTGGATCATCCTCCAGTGACCATCAACGAGCACATGGTCAATCTCCCTTGCCACTCCACCAGCGTTGGAATACCAAGTCGAGCGATGAGCTTGTGGGCACTGAAACCATGAACCAGCCACCCTAAGTCCATGATTTCTTGCGAAGTCAAGGAACTTGGTGCTATTCAGGTTCACAGTTCCAGACCCATGGGGACCAACACACATCTCAGAACCATCCTTGTCAGTTCCATTCAAAGCATTGAAATCCTCCAAGACTAGAAGTGTATCTCGCCTGCGGCACTGATCAACCACAGACTCGAGTGTGGCATAGAATGCATCCTTCACGGTGAGATCACTCGCGTCTGTCTGAGCATATTTAGAGACCAGGGAAATGACACCCAAGGAGTGACGAATCCTCAGTTTCATAATACGCTCGTTGACCTGTGTTACCTCAATTATCATTGAAGTTAGCTTATTGGACACAGCTACAGCAATTCCTTGCGCACGGTAACCAGTAGAGCGACCAGACTATTAGTAGGTGTAACCACCCGCCATGATCTCGCTGTAATCCGGTCTCCGAACCTCAGAGAGTGCTGCAATACTGATCTCCAAACGCTTGAGCTCAGATGATAACAGAGACAGGTGATTATCCTCTCTTTGGGATAGGACATTCCAGGCACCCACGCGAAGGGACTGCCTCAGGTTAACCCAAGGAGACCGCCGTCTGGTGGCACCACCCCGCCACCCTCTCCCGTAATCTGACCCGGTAATGTTCCCCCATGGTTTCCCTCCTATCATCAAATATTGGGGCCTGTTGCCCGATCATCAAAGCCCGAAGGCTTTGCCCCATTCCCGTCATCCGGTGAGCTGCCCTGCAAAGGGAAGCTGCACAGGAGGTACTCCCACGGAGTGAGTTTTCAGATTTCTTTTTGCTTTTGGTATGTTTTGTGGGATGAAGTGTTTTACGGTGGCCAGAGTACAAATCCTGCCACCAACCTCCTAATATAAAGTAACCCAACTGCAGGAGGATGTCCGCAGACACAGTTGGGCACCAGATATGGATGGCGGATGGCTCACAAGGTGCTACTGCGCCCTTTGCTAAATGTCTATATATTTCTGACATATATTTTTGGGTGATGCTTGGCCAAATTTCCCCATAAAGGAGATACAAGACAGATTACAAAGGAAAGAACATTATAAATAGTTTCAAGGGAGAATCGGGGTGACACATAAACATCATGGAGGCAAAACCACAGCTTTCGAAAAATATTGACGCATAATCCTTCATCACAGTTGAATTACCTTATTTTCTTGTGCTAATACATGCACTAAGGGAATAACTATTTCTACGTGATGCATTCTTGACCCAGAGAATCCATTTCAGCAACAACATATATTTATATATACATATATACAGTATATAAACAGTATGTATATATACAAACAGTATGCATATGGATATATATATATATATATATATATATATATACATACATACATACATACATACATACATACATACATACATACATACATACATACATATTGTTGGAATGAGGCTGACAGGATGGTCTCGAAGTATGCACACTCGCCTCTAAGCTGTCTAGCTTGGGTTCGAATCTCAGCCCAACTGTAACCTGTCATCACTGTTTCACAGATAAGGGTGACTCATCAATATGTTTGCTGTCCCTTGGATGGATGTTAAACTGGGCCTCCTATCTGCCAGCATTAGTTGGAGGATGTTAAATATCCCATGGTGTCCTTCGAGAAGAGTAGGCGAGCTTCCGCCGGAACCTTGACCAAATTCCAAATTCCTCACTAACTTCTTTGTTGGTTGAACATTGGCCTGCTCAGCCAGTTCATGAAAGACTTTGGCCAAAACTTCCTCCAGCCAACCCCACAAAAACGTGGGAATAATTATGGCCTTTAAAGAAGAATAAGAATAAGATATTGTTTTGGATTGGCCATAAGGGCTAACAGTAATAAGAAAGACTAGTTATTTCATGAATATATGTCTAGCATAAGTGCGTGGTTTCTGTGTCGAACGATAGGCCATGTGTCGAAGTTTGTTCTGAAGCCAATAGACATGACCCCTCCCGCCTGTAATGTGTCTCAAACTCTCTCACCATTCCTCCCCTGTTAATCCTTTAAATAGTGTCCCTTTGTAAATCTGTTTATGTGCGTCTTTTAATAAATCATTTACAGCTCAGCAAACCAGCAACTCTACTCCTCTTCCCCCCATCTCCTCCCAACCTCAGGAAGGCAAAAGCAGGGCCTTGCAACCATGTGCAAATGTAACAACTATGCCGGGAATGGCAATCTTGGATAGCTGCTCAAAACTGCGGAAGCAGCAACAAGCTGTGAGAAACTGAGCGGTCAGCTAATGTACATCCAGCTACAAATGGTCACAAGGATATAAAGGCTGAAGAGCATTGAGAGATAGCATGAGTCTGTCAGAGCTGAGTGCGAGCAGGACGATGGGGAAGACTGCACATGAGTGAGTAGTGGAAAGCAATCGGGCAAAAAGGGTGGCAGAGAGGATGATGGTCCGATAGTCGGATCAGAAAGGCATGCGTGTGCGTTAGGCTGCAGCCATTAGCTCGGACATAACCCCATCTAAAATCTCCCTTCTGATGAGACCACCATCACCAACCCATCACCACCCCACACAAGCATTGCATGGGTGGAAGGGTTCTTGATTTTTGTGACCTATAATTCTGTATTTGTGTGTGTGAGTGACTGAGCCCTAAGTTACATCACATAAGCCATCGAAGTCTCGTGGGCATGGGAGAACTTATTTATAGTAAGAGAATAACTGATCGGTGCATTTCCTTCTTCTTCATTCCCTTAATTCACGTCTTTAATAAATCCTATTTTCCCCACTGGCGTGTCGGCCTGGTGCACAGTTGGAATGCGACAGGGTAATTAATGATGTGGGTCAGACTGTGGCCATTATAAAATTAGCACGAAAATCCTTCGTTCGGAAGCTTAAAACGCAGCGGTTCATCCCAGGTTATCACTCAGCCCTCAACCTTTAAGAAGGATGATCCGGCTCTGGGCGACAGATCTCATTGGAGTTTCCGTGTGTCAGAAACTAAAGTAAAGATCTGTTTGGCTTTCCTGGTGTATGGCATATGACCTCCAAGGACCATCTGTCGCTAAATTGGTAACCAACTGGGTGGAAGATTTGACCTCGAGTCCACCCATGGATGATTAACACATTGGTGTTTGGTGTGGAATCAGAACACTTGTCCGAATCCAACTACTGTCACATTGGTTTTCAGGAGAGAGATTTGGGCCCAAAGTGGTGACTGCTGTTCGGCAAAGCTCTTCGAAAAAATAAAGTAAAAATAGTTTGTTTTGCTGCAAAAATTTTGAAAAAATTCAGAAGCCAAATTTTTTTCAACCAAACCACCATGGAGAATGAACCGCATGAAGAGGCACAGCAAATGAATATTGAGGTGGAAAGGCGCATAGAGCTGTCTTCTCCATCCAGTCCCCCCTCTCCAGAAGCTCAAGGATCACCTCCCCAACTCCTGTTGACCCGGTTTTCCTCCAGGGCCGAGATGAGAAACATGATGGCTACGCTGGCAAAGTTCATGGAAAAAATTGAAACCAACCAGGCCAAAATGAAAGGGAAGCTATGGGTTCAAGTTGAAGCTGTGCAGAAGAAAACAATGGGCTGCCCAGAAGAAAACAATGGGCCACACAGGAGACAACAACGGCTGTTCAGGACAGAATAGGAGAAAAACTAGCAGAGAAAATGGCAGCCGGCCAAGCCATACTGGGAGAATTGATGAGGGCCACGATAGATGTAAGGACTACCCTTTTCAAAAATTCCAAAATGTATTGGTCATGTCGTAGTGATGCATATGGCGCTTGTAGTAGTGATGGTAACATTTTTAAAAGTTGCCCCCACCCCCCACTTTTGATGATGTTCCTACGGCCCTATATAGTAGAGTATTTGTTTGTGGTCAAACAGTTTATCATTCAGATTAAATTATTTGTCACAATAAAATTTCGAAGTAAAATTCAGTTTGAGCATGGCAAGAAAAATGGGTGTCACCGGAGTCCCCAGCATTATCCCAATGAGTCTTGCAACCTGCAAAACAAGTGCTCAAGTTTGTCCGCAAAAACTCGAAATAGAGGAGCATGGAATGTAACTCGAGCCTTGGACAGTCTGTGGGAACGCAGCTTGTTTGGCAGGTCAAGCTCATGCCGGGCTTTAGTGGAGCTCCTGGTCCAGCTGCGCATTGAAGTGGAACAATTATTATGCAGCCTTTCCTCACATTCATACAGACAGACGCCATTGTGAATGCTGAATCGGGTGTGACTCGGACTTCAGCATCTCTGTTGATAAGCATTATGATGCAATGGGGAGGGAAATGGTGGTGGGTTGCAAGAATTAAAACATACTGTTTGACTCGAAGTGTATTTGAGGATCTTATCAATAATTACTTGGTTAATTCTTAAAGAGCATTTGCTCAACAGACCCATGAATCTCCAGTGGAAAACAGACGAATATTCTTTTTTTCATGCAGAATTTTTTATTTTTTTTTAGTTATCACAAAACGATACATTCAGAGTGAATTTCTAATTTGGATTTCGCTCGATGGGAAATAAACCAATTTTTGTCATTGTCGAAGATTATATTGATGTGTTGTTAAAATCGAATTGGATATTCAATATTGATAAAGTAAATACTTTTTACTGTATGCATGAGCAGTTTATAAACATGTGGTCTTGTTAAATGTTGATGAACTGAGATACTTTTAATCATCAAATAAATACCGACATGTTTTAATTTTTGACACACACACACACACACACACACACACACACACACACACACACACACACACACACACACACACACACACACACACACTAAATGTAGCAAATATACGTGTGTGCATGTTTCTCCACTCAATCCCTCGCTTCTGTCAACCTTCATTTTTTGACAGATGCCTGAATGCTTAAACGAGTGGCATTTGGCAGCAATAACTTGCAATCGGCTAAATGATACCAAGAACAATAATGGTTCCACAAACTCAGAGACATTATGCATAAGTGCAATCGGCACAGCACAGTTTGAAGAATGCACTTAACTCAAATGTATATAACAGACAAATTGTACAAATTGTACATTTTTATTTTGATGTACCTCCCTCTTTACAGAGCGCTGCTGCTACTGAAACAGTTTCTTGGCAAGGGTTATAGTTCTTTTAAATGCTGAGTGTCAAGCAAGGAAGCCGCACATACCATTTTTAAAGTCTTTGAGATGACTCGGCCAGGGTTTTAACCACCGACCTTCCAGAATCAGAGCAAACACTTTAATTATTAAACTACAGAGTCTGGTTACAAATCATATTACATATCTATATAGTCCTAAAGCCTACCTGAGTTAAGGTTGTAAGGTAACGATATATTGGTACAACAAAAAATATTTGGTTTGAGTGCATCACGTGGCTCATGTTTGGATTGAACAATGAACATGCTTAGCATTTTGTTACTACAACCTTTAAAGTCTCCATTTTATTAGCCCCCATTGGACTTGGTCTCAAGCGGGGGCTTATGGATTTGGTTTCGATTTTCGTGTCCGTGCATGCGTGTGTGTCCACAACCATATCTTGGACATGTAAGGACCGATTTTTATTCGTACTTGGCACAAAGACAACACATGATAGTATACACATGCGCATCATTTGGTTTCGCGATGCACTTAAAAAATGGCTGACAGGTGGCCATTTTAGTTGTAAAAAAAACAACCCCACATTGAACATGTCCTCAACCATTTCTCGGACATGCATTTACGATTGTTGTTCAAACTTGGCAGACAGATAAGGAATGATAGCTTACATATGCATGTCATTTTTTTTCGATATCCGATCCAAGATGGCCGACTGATGGACATTTTGCTACTTAAATGTATCCCCAACCATTACTCAGACATGCATGGTCCAATTTTATTCAAACTTGGCACAAGCACAGTACATGATGGTGTACATGTGCACCTCACTTTATTTTGTGATCTGATCAAACGTGGCTGACTGGTAGACTGGCAGCCATTTTAGTTGTAAAAAAAATCCCGTTGTTGAACAAGTCCCCAACCATTTCTCGGACATGCATTTATCAACGTTGTTCAAACTTGGCACACAGATAACGAATGATGGCTTACATAAGCACATAATTTTGTTTCGACATCAGATCCAAGATGGTTGACTGGCGGCCATTTAAGTTGTTAAAAACCCGATGTTGAACACGTCCTCAACCTCAGACATGCATTTACTGACATTGTTCAAACTTGGCACACAGATTAAGAGTGATGGCTTACACATGCATGCCATTTTTTCTTTTTTTAGATCAGATCCAAGATGGCTGACTGCCAGCCATTTTGTTACTTAAATGTGTCTGCAACCATTTCTCAGACATGCATGGTCTGACTTTGCTTGGCACAAGCATAGTACATGATGGCATACACGTACACCTCACTTTATTTTGTGGTCTGATTGAAGATGGCCGACTAGTAGCCATTTTAGTTGTGTATAAATATGGGCTCACCCTTTAACTCCGTACAGCAAAATTACTAAAACAACGGGGGCGAGGACATTTTATATCTTATTTTATTTTTTTTACTTGTTTCAATTGCATTATAAACAGGTAGACCCCAGCTTCCAATCTCCCGTTTCCGAACACCTGTTCACATGAATATTATACTTTATACCCATGTTTCAACCTTTCAAATGCTTGATCCATTCATATGAGCATGGCTCACTCAAGCACATACCTCCGCCAGGCTGAAAAATTTATGTTTTGTTTCCCACTGAGAGGCCGGAACTGGATTCGGATAGGCTCCAAAATCAAATCGATTAGTCCTTCTCACATACCAACCTGTCCACCAAGTTTAGTGGGAATCCGTGAGTAACGTTTTGAGATATCGAGCTATATATCGGTTTTATCCCAATCATTCAATGGTGAAGAATCTCTTTTTAAAATTCGCAAATTATGATCCAGATTTGTATCTTCATCAAAATCTAAAAAAAAAACTTTTCCTTGTGACATTCCCAATCTCTCCACCAAATTTCATTTGAATCCTTCCACAACTTTTTTTTTGTATTCCTTGTCGAGGTTCGTGCGAGAGCAAACACACAACACACAGCAAGGGGGGCATGAGACAAGAGGGGCGAGAGTGGGAAGGATGAAACAGTGGGGAACAGAGACATTAGGAGATCTGTGGAAAGGAGAGGGATGGGATGGGGAACATGGGAAATACAAGATGGACATTACAGGGACTTTCAGGAAGGAAAGCAGAGAATTTGAAGGAGGTAGGCTTGGGTGGATTATCGGGGGGAGAAAAGATCGAGGATTTGGATGGGGGATGATAAGAGGTGGTGGTGAACAGCTGTTTTGAAGGCCTGGAGGGAAGAATGGGATTGATTAGAGTGAGGGAGTTTATTCCAAAGGTGGGAAAAAAGAGGAATGAAAGAGTGAAGGTGAGCAGTGATTCGTGATTTGAATCTTTTTGAGATATCTTGTTCAGAGACAAACAAACAGACAGACAGACAGACGACACCAGTGAAAACATTACCTCCACCCACCTTCGATGGAGGAGGTAATTAAGGAATCTGGCGTTCCTTCGTGTGCATGTATGTCTGGTACTGGGAAAAGGGATTTGTTTTATTGTTAATTTCATTACCTGCTATTTGTGATTGCTTCCTTCTGTTCCCTCCACGTGCCATTATTCTTTTAAAATACACTTAGTCTCAGGTGAATTCTCATTGTCCTGGTGGCTTCAGGTAGTGGTATTTAATAAGTTACGTAAAAGGCGATTGGTTGCGGTCCACACCGCTAGATAAGATCATGTCACATGACTCAGGCTATCTCGGCCCCAGATCACTTGAGTCAAGGGATCGCCTATCGGTCCAACACTCACCAGATTTGGGGACCCCAAACTGAATTGTAAAAGAGCAGCCACCAAACATGTGGTCCGAAGTAGCAGCCACCACACATGTGTTTTGCAAACAGCACCATTGTGTGGCCTTAAACAGCCTGTGCGACAGTCGCGTTATTTGTCATTCCTGCACGCTGCCGTGTTTTTGATTTTATGAAGTCTTCATTTTGTGCAAGTCCTCATTTTTTTGGTCAGGTCAGGTTCGATCTGTGACCTGCTACAGGTACCATGTAAACCTGTACTAACCTGTTCCATGGTCGGGTTGTCGGCGACTAAACCGTCTCCCCCACCAGGTTTTCTGGTGAGGAGGGTGTTTGGATATGGACACCCAGCAGGATTAAAAACAAAACCTGTCAAAGGGCGGAGGAGCTCCTTGTGAGCCAACGGCCATCCATATCTAGTGCCCAACTGTGTCTGCAGACGTCCTCCTGCAGTTGGGTTTTTTATGAGGAGGTTGGTGGCAGGATTTGCACTCCGGCCACCGTAAAACGCTTCATTCCGCAAAAACGCAAAAAAATCTGAAAACCCACTCCGTGGGAGTACTTCCTGTGCAGCTTCCCTTCGCAGGGCAGCTCACCGGATGACGGGATTGGGGCAAAGCCTTTGGGACC
>BROF01007126.1:0-19389 GCA_024346535.1 Eptatretus burgeri | reverse complement strand
CCCCCCCCCCCCCCTGGCTGCTGCCGGAGATAAATTTCAAATTATTTTGTGTGGTTAGAATAACAGTAACCTCCTTATCTCACCGCCAGCCGTAAACACAAACTAACGAAAAGAGCTGATGCATGGGGTATTCCAGGACCAATCAGCTTGCTGTCGCTTGCCTCGCCAGCTGTTCCTTTATCAACCATTTTGTTGGACTGTTTGCTTGAGGGTTTAAGCCACTTGGCGAGCGCTCTTCAAGCCGATTGGTAAATGCACACACCCAGCACATGTGCTCAGCCTCACACCCTTTGTTTCGTTCACGGTGGGGGTATTGCATTGGTTTTGCTGTGGTTATCAAGATGGCTTTCTTTCTTCTTTGTTTGTTTTTGATCCTTCTGCTTCTGCCTTGTATTCCCCCTTCGAGGCCTCACGCGGTCTCGTGTGAAAAAAAAAAACTGTGGATTTTTGTGTGAGAAAAGTAACAAAAAAAGACAAGGATGGTGGAGAGGAAATGAAAACATGAGCGGACGCGACGGGTGTAAAGGCTGGCGAGAGGGTGAGAGAAAAAGGGGGGAATGAACGCAGGATGCGCATTCTGGCCTGTGTGATGAGAGACCTGGCCTGTGTGATGAGAGACCTGGCCTGTGTGATGAGAGACCTGGCCTGTGTGATGAGAGACCTGGCCTGTGTGATGAGAGACCTGGCCTGTGTGATGAGAGACCTGGCCTGCATGACCTCGCTGAGGATTGGAGTGATCCCTAAAGGGGCTGCCTGTTGGTGGCACCGTCTGTGTTGAAGACACTGAGGCAGAGGAGAGCCTCACTGGGACATATTGATTGGAGGGGGAACATAAGCGTTTCCTCCTCCTGAGTGTCACCTGAGCTGACCTGAAGCAACGTGTGGCTTCAAGGTGTTGCAGGAATTGCTCCAGTTCGTTCATTGGAGAAGTTTGAGAACACACCCAGAGAGAGGGAAGGGTGGTAATGAAGTGTCATCCTTGTGGCCTGTGGCTGGGGTGAAGCCGCTGTAACGTCAACTCAAATAGGTCTGAATTCTTCTTCCCTGCCCCCCCCCCACCCAACCTTTCTCCTTTACTGGTTATTTTCTTTATATCTTGGCAAATATTATTTTGTTATTTTGCTCCCCCCTCGCTTTGGGATTAGCTAGGGATGCCTAGTGGGCCATGGAATTGTTTTGTCCATTTTGTCTTGGTGCCTCTGTCTTTTAATTTCTTAATTATTACCACTGCATATATTTTATTATATTCCTTTGTTTGTTTTGTAACATGTTTTATTCATTGATTCGTGGTATATCCTGAGTAAAACATTCACATTTGTTCCTCTCGTTTTGAATTTTGCATTGCATTATTGGATTTGCATATGATACCTGTGTGTTGAAGAGTGGGGTGTGTGAATTGGCATCAGCAGTAGGTGTTAGGGCCCTGTCACACCTTGACATTTTAGCCAGCGTATGGCAACGTATCAAAATGTATGTAAAACGCTGGCGTACGCTGAACTATTGATGTTTTTTCAGTTTTGTTCGTATTCATAACGAGTTGGACGTATGCATAACGTATTAGTAACGTACACAGAACGTTTCAATAACTTATAGATAACTTATACCAACGAATGCTTAGCGTCTTGTTGGCGTTCACAACTTATGCCCAACGATGGTCTAACTTATGCATAGCGCGACAGCGTATCGCCGACGCTCACGTGGCATAGCCTATTAAAAGGCTGCCGCTCGACGATTCAAATCATAACCGCACTAGACATCGAAGTGGCAACATCACCGTCATGCCCTGTCACACCTTGACGTTTTAGCCAGCGTATGCCGACGTATGAAAAATTTGGCAAATACGCTGGCACACTTCGAATACGTTATGGGTAAGTTTTGTATATGTTAAGAGCACACTGAAGCACGCTGACATACGTCGTAGTACGCCGTGCTCGGCGACAAATTTTAAGTATGCTCAAAATTTTTCGACGTATGCCAGCGTATGACTCACACGTTCCGCATACGCTGGCCATAAGTTGGAGGCACGTTATGCGATCGTTGACACACGTCGATACATGTTACTTATAAGTTACTCATTGGTCGAAATACGTCGAGGTAATGTTTAGCGTACCCGAAACTTATTTGTAACCTTTGAGTAACGTGCTTTGAACCTATGTGTAACGTATCTCCAACACATATTGACGTATGTCGACGTATTTGACGTCTTCCGGACGACCACAGAACTTACTGAACGTGTTTCTTACTTACAGCTACCGTATAATGGCCTATTGGCAGCGTTTAGGGGAATTGGTATATAAAAATGGGTTTCACAGGAGGAACCCTTCAGTGTTCCAGACTCCATCTTGAGTATATGTCCGTGTCAGTAGTATTAGTAGTAGTAGTAGTAGTCGTAGTAGGTGAGCGTGATGGGGAGGGTGTGGGTGATGGATCCTCCTTGCGTCCGCGTCCAGGGCCACGGCCAGGAGACTTCTTTGCAGCATTCTTCGAAGTTTTCTTCGGCCTGACGGTGATGTTGACACTTCGATGCCGAGTGCGGTTATGATTTGAATCGTCGAGCGGCAGCCTTTTAATAGGCTACGCCACGTGATCGTCGGCGATACGCTGTCGCGCTATGCATAAGTTAGACTATCGTTGGGCATAGGTTGTGAACGTCGACAATACGCTTAGCATTCGTTGGTTGAAGTTATCTATAAGTTATCGAAACGTTCTATGTACATTACTAATACGTTATGCATTCGTCCAACTCGTTATGAATACGCCCAAAACTGAAAAAAAACATCAATAGTTCAGCATACGCCAGCGTTTTCCATCCATTTTGATACATTGTCATACGCTAGCTAAAACGTCAAGGTGTGACAGGGCCCTCAAAGGTTAGAAATAAGTTTCGGGTACGCTAAACATTACCTCGACGTGTTTCGACTTATAAGTAACTTACAAGTAAGGTGTGTCGACGTGTGTCAACGATCGCATAACGTGCCTACAACTTATGGCCAGCGTATGCGGAACGTGTGAGTCATACGCTGGCATACTTCGAAAAATTTTGAGCATTCTTAAAATTTGTCGACGAGCTCGGCGTACTACGACGCCAGCGTGCTTCAGCGTGCTCTTAACGTATACAAAACTTACCCATAACGTATTCGATGGTTGCTCACGTATTCGCCAAATTTTTCATACGTCGGCATACGCCGGCTAAAACGTCAAGGTGTGACAGGGCCTTTAACTTTGCTCAGTCACATCTAACTGCCGACATGGCGCAACCGCACACGGGGTACGTATTGGTCTCCTGAGCACGTCGATTAGAACCTCCGGAACAATCGACAGTACCCCGAGCCCTCTACCCGAGGGCTATGTCGGAACACTTTTTCTGGTTCTGCCGTTTGTGTGATGAAAAAAGTTAATTTCTAATGATTTTTTTTTTAAAAAACCCTTATCTCCTTGTATTGACATTTTTTTTCTGCTTTTCAGCTCTGCTTGAGTAGTTTTGTTTCAAGCTTGGTACAGATGCTCTGATTTAAAAAACCCCCACAACGTTTCACCATGCGCATGGGTTCTTCCATTTATGAATGAAGGGTTGTTTTATTATTAGTGTTTCATTTGTATACATTAAATGGAGTGATTATTCCATTTATTTTCTCCACTAATACTAACCTCACCCCGTAATTTTGTAATAGTCCTGTCTCGTTACACGTCAGGGTAATGTTACACGCTGCACACTTTCCTTTCGATGGAGCATTCCCTTTGCGATGTGTTTATGACCACACACAAGTTGCTATGTTTTGTTGGCAAAAAGTGAGACTCGCCCTTCGGGGGCGGGGGGGGGGAATCTCAAAAGATTGTGACCCACGATCATTGTGTGGGCCCCTTGTCATTTCGGGTCCCCGTGCAATTTCACAGGATGCATGCGCCTAATGCCACCTCTGTGCATATGGACTTCCAAAAGGACCTAATTTTAGTTCAAATGGCGTGTACACATCAGCAATATTTTTCCCCAGAGTAACAGTCCAATTTCAGAATTGATCTGTGGAAGTTCCAATTCTTTCAAATGAGACCAAGAAGGCAAATTGTTTGTCTGAGGGATATAGTCCTGTGTCACTGGGATCTTGTCCTTCGTGTGGACCTTTGGCAGTTGAAACATTTTTTTTTCCATCTTCTCATCTCTAATCCTTGGGCAGCATATGTGTTGTGGGTATGAGGGGAACCCATGGTGTCCAGATTAATCTGCATTCGTTTTCCTGTAGCTTCAAGTTGATACATGAGATGCTCGGTGCAAAATGACATGCTACTGCCAGAATCCGAGAAGGCATAAGGTTGAAGGACACATAGCCCATCTTTCCATTTTACCGTGACCGAAACGATTACTTTCACCATCACCAGCTCCCATATCATCAGTGTGTTCTCTTATGGGTGCACAATGCACATGCACCAACAAGGGCTGTCGAAGATTTAGGTTCTGTCTGCTGACTTTCTGAATGAATGAAATGGCAGATAGTCAGATCTCGACCATGTCAACTTTTACAGGTAGCTTTACCCCGACACATTTTTCTCATGTGATCATGCTCTAGACAGCTGAAACGCATTCCCTTAGATGTCAGAAGTGTATTCTATCAGCATAGGGAAATGTTATGA
The DNA here is from genome assembly GCA_024346535.1 of Eptatretus burgeri. Classification (NCBI taxonomy): domain Eukaryota; kingdom Metazoa; phylum Chordata; class Myxini; order Myxiniformes; family Myxinidae; genus Eptatretus; species Eptatretus burgeri. The sequence goes on along the minus strand of BROF01007126.1, from coordinate 14,763 downwards.
TGATATCACACTGATAAGGCAATGTTACGATGACATCACACTGATAGGGCAATGCTACGATGTCATAAAGAATATTGCGGACAAAACCAGTACATACATGAGGTTATGTAGGCGCTAGGCCTGAAACCAGATGTGATGTCACCAACATCGCTATTTTGTAAGAAGTCTTCACCTGCTCCTTGAGAAACAATTGGACCATCTGCTGTTCCAGACTGAACGTCTCCAAATTTGGTCGCAAAACTACTTTTCAACCTTTGGAATGGCGGTCTTTGTCCTTAATCTTTCTTGGAACTGGAAGGTGTTTCTGACCGCAAGGCATCTCTTCTGTACGTAGGATCATTTGCCTTTTTAGATTCTCTATGGACAAACTCAATGAACCGATGGAACTCTTTCCTTTGAACTGTCTCTCGCCTGCTGCACTACATCTCTCCATTTATCATGGAAATTAGATGGCAACTTCCCTACTAATTGTTTCTTGTTCTCAGGATACTTTAGGACCTTGACAGCTTCGATGCCTTGAATGGCATTTTCACGTTCGACAAGAAAAATTAAAAAAAAACTCATCTGGAGTGACTTAGGATACTCCACCTTTATGTGAGGCCAGTCCTGCGCCCTTCCAACAAAGACATTAGCCAACACATCTGCTCGGCCATAACAATCGTATAATTCCTTTAAGACAGCTGGATTCTTCTGTTCAGCTTCAAGATAGCGAAAACCATTTACAATCTTGTTGGCCTCACCAAACTTAAATTGGTAAAGATAGTTCATTCGTTCATCGTCGTCTTCACAATTGCTCATGATTTTAGTCTTGAACTGTGCAATAAATCTTCAGCCCTTGAGAGGATCTCCACAACACTGTGATGTCTGGAATGGGCTTCCATAGCTGATGTACAACAGACAGCAGAGCTAAGTCAGTCGCTGTTGGTGTGTTACTCAAAGGGCTTTGACCGGTGGCTGGAATAGTTTCATGTTGATGTGAAGATACATGTGGGCTAGTGACAGTGTTAACATTGTGTGCAGGTGTTTCATGAACATCAACCATATCATGAACAACAATATCAAGATGAAAACCAGTTTGTAAAACATAATTTACAGTAACATCATTGTTTACAGCTTCAGTGACATTTTGAGTTCAGGACTGATCATTGCAAGGCTTTGTACCGAAAGGATACCACTGAAGGTCAATACTAGCCGGCCTGTTATCAGATGTCTGGCTGGCTGGTTTGTCATGTTTATTTTGACCAGTTTTAAGGATTTCAGTCAGTCAATACTTTGGCCTTTGCATCTGTTACAGCTATCTCTGTGTCGAAGTCCAACTCTTCTTCTAACTTCAGTTTCATTCTGTCTATCACCAGCTCTAGCCTTTTCTTCAGCTCGTCGTCCTTCTTCTTTGATGCACAACGATGAGATGTGCACATCTCACATCCTGAGGCCCACTGGCTGGCCTGTGGCTGACATTTCAAAAACCCACTACTCCGTCAAGGTTTTAAATGAAGACAGAATTGTGTCAGTAATTTGAGACGTGCTGTCTTCCTGTGTTATCAGAGCACATGCACAAGTAATCTTCATACAGGTTGAGCCAGCTTGCATGGTTAGTTTGTACAAGTGTAATGTCACACTGGGCCTGTTTATGTTCTTCTATTGATGCACACCCCTTTTTTACCCCTCAGCCTGAATTGGGCTGAAAAGGGGGTATTGTCGTCACAGGCGTTGTCCGGCGGGCGTCCGTCCGGGCGTCTGTCAACTTTTGGTTTCCGTCAATTTCGAGGAGAACGCCTTGTCCGATTAAATCCATTTTTGCAGTGTGTGTGTTGGGGTTGAGTAGAGGAAGGTTCCTTTTGAAAATGGGCATGATGCGAGTTTCAATATGGCCACCATCTTGAAATTGGTTTGCATCAAGGGGCTGAGGGGTTACGCCCACTTTGCGGAGATATTTTTTAGCCTTGTGAGTTTATTTATTTATTTATTCTTTCTCAGTTTAGTTTTGAAGGTAAACCCCTTAGCTGGATGTTTTCAAAGTCGTTCATATTTTTCCAGCCTGAGTGTACAAGCTTCCTCTTCCCCAGTATCACGATCTGACTCCCTAATTGTATGGTCGAAAATGTCAATGATATTATTTCCCAAAGACAAACTCTGCACTGTTGATAATCTGTTTTGTATTCCAATATTCAGTGCTTCCAGTATTTCCAAATCATTCAGCAGTATTGAAAGCATCCAGTTATTGATTGAAATATATACAACTGGAATGTTGCGGACGTTGTTATGGGCACTCGGTAGAGCGCATTCCTCCGCCACGTAATGCCTGATCCACGAGAACGTATCGGGCCCACGAGAACGTATCGGAGAACGTATCCACGAGAACGTATCGGAGAACAAATACATTTTTGAATGAAATGTCATGTTATATCACTGTTTTTGGCCCAATCTCTCAATGGTGAAGAAACACTTTAAAAATTAAACAATTCTCGTATCCAGATCCGGATTCGGATCTTCACCAAAATCGAATCAATTTGTTGTGGTGACACAACCTTTCCACCAGGTTTCATCAGAATCCGTCCACAACGTTTTGAGATGTCGTGCTATATATGAGTTTAGCCCAATCACTCAATGGTGAATAATTACTTCAAAAATTCCAGTAGTCAGATCAGGATCTTCAAAATCTAACCAGTTCGTCCTTGTCACACAACGAACCTGTCCAAAAAATTTCATCCGGATGCATCCACAACTTTTTGAGATATCCTGCACACAATCAGACAAACAGAAAGACAAATAGACAGAAAGGGGGTGAAAACAACCTCCTTCACCTTCGGTGGCAGAGGTAAAAAAACGTGTCATATTTTACAGCTTTACATTATCGAGTTACAACTTTCCCAATAATAATTCATGGACTTGAAGAAGAAGACAACCACTTATTCAAAAACAATTTATGCATTAAACATTACTCTGAGCAAGTGAGCATTCATTCAAGGCTTATTTGTATCTTTCGCTGTGATTGTTTTACGTAATATAACAACAGGATATGACTTACTGTCAGGTCAGGTCAGATTAAATCTGACTTGTTACAGGTACGATGTAAACCTGTACGAATGTGTTCCATGGTCGGATTGTCGTTGACTAATCCGTCTCCCCCACCAAGTTTCTTGGTGAGGAAGGTGTACGATTTGGACACCTGGCAGGATGAAAAACAAAACCTGTCAAAGAGCGGAGGAGCTCCTTGTGAGCCAACGGCCATCCATATCTGGTGCCCAAGTGTGTCTGTGGACGTCCTCCTGCAGTTGGGTTACTTTTTATTAGGAGGTTCGTGGCAGGATTTGCACTCCGGCCACCGTGAAACCATTCATTAGCAAAATATAATAAAAGCATTAAAAAAAATCTCAAAACCCACTCCATGGGAGTACCTCAGGGCAGCTGCCCTTCGCAGGGCAGCTCACCGGATGATGGGATTGGGGCAAAGCCTTCAGAACCCCCAATCTTTGATGATAGCATGGAAACCATGGTTAATCTTCCAGGGTCATATTGTTGTCGTGTGTGTCAGGGTGGTGCTGAGGTGTCGTTCACCAGACGGTGGTCTCCTTGGGTTAACCTGAGGCGGTCGCTTCGGATGGGTGCTTGGAATGTCCTATCCCTAAGAGAGGATGAACATCTGTCTCTGTTATCATCTGAGCTCAAGCGTTTGGACATCCGTATTACAGCACTCACTGAGTTTCGGAGACCGGATTGCGGTGACATCATGGTGTATAGTTACACTGACTATTGGTCTGGTCGCTCTGATGGTTACAATGCTCAAGAAGTTGCTGTGGCTGTGTCCAATAAGCTGACTCCAATGATAATTGACATAACACCAGTCAATGAGTGTATTATGAGACTAAGGATTCGTCACTCCTTGGGTGTCATTTCGATGATGTCTGTATATGCTCCGACTGAGGCGAGTGATCTCAGCGTGAAGGATGCATTCTGTCCCACGCTCGCATGCGATTGATTAATGCCCCAAGGATTTATTAGGACTGGAGTCTGGGGAGGATGTCGGAGAGATCAAGCAGCGGTGCATCGTTTTGGAATATCAAGATCTCTGACCTTGATTTTGTAGATTATGCAGTCATCTTTGCGGAGACTCTAGATATCTTTTTGGGGGCCCTCGTGGTGCTGACAAAGGAGTCGAAGCCGCTGGGATTACGGGTTTCCTGGGTCAAAACTAAGATCCAGGCTTTCAATGACATCTTGGATGCGGCTCTCCTGTCTGTACCTGTTTGTGGTGAGGGTGTTTAGGTCATGGAAAGATTTACTTACCTTGGCAGTGATATTTATGTCTCTGCTGGCTGTGAGCCAGAGGTCAACAGACATCTGTGTCGGGCCTGAGGAGTCATGGATTCTCTGGATCATCTCTGGTTTTATAGACCTTGGTACATCGAACAAATCATCTGTCGGACCATGTGTAAGCCATCATCTTGAGCACTGACAATAACTCTGGTAATGCGACACTGACGTACTTGATGAAATGATACAGAATTATCTTACCGCACCCATGTTCCAGTCATTAAATGTATTTTACAAAACAAAAAGTTTGACCATATCACCCTTAATACCCTGAAGATCCTTGAATACCCTTAAGACCCCTAAAACTCCTCAGCCCCTTTGTACCTCCAAGACCCTTAATATGCCAAACATCCTTTACCCTCAAACGCCTTTTGTAAATTCAGCACTAGGTGTTTGTGTGGTGTGTGCTTGAAAGGTTCTAGATGGTCTAAAGGTCTAAATTGTACATTCTCATATTAGTTAGTGTTGAAGGGGTTGAAAGAGTCTAATCTCTATTGCACGTAAAAAGGATCTAAAAAGGTCAAGTGGTCAAAACCTCCATATGGTCAAGGGTCCAAGCTGTCTAAAATCTGTCTGAATTGTGTAAGGGGTCTAAATGGTGTTTCGGCCTCAGGGGTCTCAAGGGCCTGAAGGGGTGTAAAGTTTTTAAAGGTTTCCGGGTCTGAATGGTGAATGGATCAAAAGATGTCAAAAGTTTCGAAAGAGTATTAAGGGTCTTGGGAGGGTCTTTAGCATCTTGAAGAGTCTGAGGGGTGTCTACATCTTAAAGCGTCTTAAACCATTCAAAGTTAATCACCATAATCACTGAAGAGTGTTTATCTAATGCACAATCAAAACAGGTTAGATAGCAAAGAAACTTTTACACATTGGCGAGGGCTGGCGAGGGCTGGTGAGGGCTGGTGAGGGTGGGCAAATTTAATAAAGGCACTAGAGAGTTAGACGTGTGTAGAATCGCTCATCGTGTGATGGTCACTCGTACAAAGTTAATTGCCAAAGAGTGATTATTATCTAAGGCGGATCAAAACCTCATAACAAGCGTTTAAACAACAAAGGAAGTTTTGCATTGTGACGGCACGTTTAAAAGTGTGTTTTAGGCCTTGAAGCAAGCATTGCATGGTTTATAATTGGTAGTTTGCATGGGATGGTGAATATGGATGCACTATGAGTGCTTTAGTTAGTGCAACGGAGGCAGAAGAGGATAGGAATAGGGCAGTTGGTCAACGAGCATTGAGGATTTTTGAGGATAGATGCAATCCTCTCGAGAAGTATGACAATATTGAATTTGTATCTTCGTCCACAACGCAATCTGCAATTTTCCTACTTCTGGAACGCAATCTTCCTTATCAATGGCAAAACAAGAGAAAAAGATGTTCATGTATTTTTGAATACATATATCAATATGTCAATATATTAGAAAGAATGTGCATGGATTTGCAGACCCAGAGGCAAGTCTTCTCCAATGTGCAAGATATGCGATGGCAAGGCAGCTCAGTCCATGTCTGCTGGGCCCGTGCCCAGCAGCTCCCCACGAACCAAATCACTTTCTGAGATTTTTTTAACTGCCCTCCTTCACACGATGGGCTCCCACACTCTCTTTACACACTCTGCTCACATCTGTTTCCCTTGCCTGACAAGTTTTTTGGCATCGACAAGGACCAACTCCTCAGCTTCTTCCTCCTCTCTGGATCTGGCTTTTGCCCCATCTCTTCACTCCAGAGGCCGGTCCGAGTGAGCAGCATCTGCCACACTGGGCACTCAACTTTTAAACTTCCTGTCCCGGCCGTACACCTGCTTCAGTGATAAACATGCATCACCATTTTGCATTTTCATTCTGCGATAGATTTCAATGGGATTCACACCCTCACTTCCCATGAAACGGATGACAGAACATTGCTCCTCCCTGGTGCATACTTCTAAGGGAGCCGCCATCTTGGAACTGCTCCACTGATGTCATACGCTCAATGTTTCCAGATCTAAAACAGGCAAAATATGATTCTTACCCATACATATCACTAACATATATCATCCACAACTACACACATTACATTCTCAAATTTATATCACCATTTTATGGTTACTTATTGACTGCCCCTCATGTGTATGTACTGTATTTGTGTATGTGTGTGTATATATATATATATATATATATATATACATATATATATATATATATATATATATATATATATATATATATATATATATATATATATATATATATATATATATATATATATATATATATATATATATATATATATATACATACATACATATATGTGTATGTGTGTATATAATCATCTTTCCTGCGCATAGTTTTGTCTTAATTTTTTTGCAAGGTGGAGATCTGGCAAGCTTCTGTGAAAGCTGCTTTTTGGTTTCTGGATTAAAGTGATTAACCCATATTTCATTCTGAGTAGCAATATAAGATGGAGAATGCAAGAGATTTTACTTGGAAATGACTCAGAAGCTTTTGAAGCATCCATATGTTGCTGTCTCTGTCAAGGGAAACAAAATTTTGAAACCCATTGAGCTGCAACCTTATTTATCCAAAGGTGTAGCTTCAAGATTGTTTCAACATTTCTCAACCTGATTTCCACTTCCTCTGCAATAAAATAGATCATGAGTCCACAATCAATCTTGATGATGGATTCCGCTGCCTCAATATTTTCTTAATTTGCTGCTTCAGACCTTGATTTGGATCTGTCAAGCTATCCTTCCAGACCTTGACTCAACTTTTATATCAAGCTATCCTTCACATATGTCAGGTTATCCAGGTTCAGACCTTCACTCATCTTTTATGCCCTCATGGACAATTTCGTCTTGTTTAAATTCAGCCACGCATCCTTTTATGCTTGCATAAGACACTACATTTTCTTCCAATACATCAATAATTTTCTCTTGGATGTCTGTCTTTGTGGCTTATCCTCTTTAAATCCAAAAATCTGATTACTGCACAAAGTTCATGTTTTTCCATTTTTCTTAACTGTTCACCAAAGTCCACTTGAAGCAGCCTGAAAAATAAAGAACACTGCCATGAGGCTTCTATGGAGGTATTTGATATATCACAATTTTTTTTTTTTTTTTTGTCTTGCCTTGTCACTTCTTGTCAACCTATCAATTTTACATTCATTGGAAAACAAGAAAACAAAATGCTTGCAAAGAGTGTGAATCAAAATAACATGAAAGATAAGTGTTACATTAAGGGGAAATGACAATTGCAAGAGGGACTCAACAAGAACGAGAGGGAGAGGTACCCAGTTAGAGGAAGAGGGAGAGTTACTTGATGAAAGGCAAGTAAGTAAGTTGATTTTCAGAAAGAATCTGGAATCACAGACTTTTGAAAGTTTATCCAATTTCTCTCCCCCACCCCCACCCCTGTTGACCTCTGTAAAAACAAGAGAGACACTGGACTGATATTTTCCAACTTTAGTCTGAAGGGAATGTGGCAAGGCATTTTTTGCCAAGTCTTGTTTGAATTGATTTCATTACGAAGGATCGACATGCTACAAACCTTGAATTACTTTGCCAATTTTCACCTTTAACCCCATGAAGTTAAAAGGAATACACCTCCACTAATACCTGGCTTTTTTTTTTTTAATGTCGAGGCTGTTGCAAGTTCTGTTGGTCTTCTTTCTAGAAGTTAAAGGAGAAAGGTTTGGGATGCCAAAAACCTTAATTTTGCAACCAATTTTGACCTCTGATCCATGTAAAATTGAAATGAAGACAAGGGACCAATGTGCATCTTTTTAATCTGTAGAGAGTGTCATAAAGGTATAATTTTGCCAATTATTGTTTGGATCGGTACAAATACAGAGGCACAAGTCAAAATCATTAATTTTGTGACCAATATTGAACTTTGACCCCTGTGTGAACACAAAAATGACTCCAACACGCCATTTTTCTATGCATCACTATTGTGGATGTTTTAAAGCATCTTTGCGTAAGTTTTAATCTCTACTGCATCAAATACAATGGAATAGCAAGACAAAATTTTTTTTATTTTCCTTCCCTATCTTTGACCCCTTAAAATTGGAACAGGTACCTAAATCGAAAAAAACCCAGCAATTTTCTTGGGTCTATTGGATATAAGTACCTCCATACCAAATTTAAAGAGGATTTTCTTAGAAATGAAGTAATTATATGTGATTGTTATCGTTTGGAAGCGAGAATAAGGGAATATAAGCAAAAATAATATATCTCCCCTCCCAAGACATAACGAGGTAACATTAATAATTATGTCTCTCCTGCAAGGATTTTATAGGACCTCCTCCTCCTTTGAAACTCCAAACTCCCAAACTCCACCCCATTCCCCTCCCCACGTGTAATCCCGAGCAAATGGTGAAAAATTCAGCAAACCATTGAGGAGAAAACTAGTGAGTAGGGGTGCAGCTACCTCGACATTTACCTTTTTGATACAACTCCCCAGGTGTCATCGGTGACCCCGGACAAGCATCCAGGGGCACAGGGCTCCTTGGGGAAAGCCTTGTGGCTGGTTGTAACCAAAAAATGTTCAACAATGACTGAAAACCTTTACATAAAGACAAAGAGACTCAAACCCCTCCTAGGCTGTGACCCAAGTCTGTGTGCCCACACCGAGCAACCAGAATATGCACCAAAAGACTGCTCCTTCTCCAGTGAGGAAGAAGATCTCAACGTCACAATGAGACAGAGTTCTGCACCAAAGCAAACATGTGAAGAGGGACTGCCTGTTCCCAAAACAATACAAACTAAGCTCGAGATGAACAGAAAAGTTTAAAAGAGGTGAGCTTGAGCAGAGAGGAGGAGGAGACCATCCTCTATTGCAGACAGTATTCTGCACAAGAGGCATGGTGTTCACAGAAAAGGAAATTGTTTTGAAGACCAACTGAAAAAAATCAAAAGTATCTTCCAAAGGGGAGACAGTCCCACTAAAAAACATAGAACGATTACAGCAACAGAATACAAATACCTATCTCCAAAGACAGATTAAAGAAAATAACTAATTTATCCAGACAACAAGCAGCTAAAGATCAGATAAATAATTCAACAAACGAAGGAAAATTGGTTGAAATAATTAAAAAGAAGACTGAGCATCCTGAGCCTTACTAGGATCAAGAGCAACATTCACACGCACCCCTGTCAACCTTGCTTTTTTTTATGGTCGTGAACAAACTTTGGTACATCACGGTTGATGAAGGTTGTGGTCAAGCTTCCTTAAAATTGTGTGTGTAGTTTCGGAGAGGAGAGCAAGTACCTATTTTGGGGAGCTCAGACCTCCTGAGACCCTAATTTTTTTTTTTTTTTAATGCTGTAACAAACTTTGGTACATCACAAATGATGAAGGTTGTGGTTAAGTTTTATCGAAATTGTATGTGTAGGTTCGGAGGAGACAGCAAATACCTATATTGGGGGGGGTGAAACCCCCCCCCCCTGTCGACCTCCTAAATGATCGCAGATTTTGATGTGCTCAATAAACCCTCATTCGGCATCGCATAAGCTTGTGGCCAAGTTTCATCAAAATCGTTTGTTTGGTTCAAGTAATAATGACTGGTGTTTACTGACTGACTCACTCACTCACTCACTCTCTCATGGACAGTGCTTGATCACATAAATAAGCTCACCTGACTAAAGTCCAGGTGAGCTAAAAATGGAATATGCCAGACAAAAGTTCATAAGATGAGACAGTGCAAACATATGGGAGCAGATATTTCAAAAGCACTGCCTATATAATGATATTGGTGGAAAAACACTCAATTCAATGAAAGCAATAACAACCAAACAGAAAACATTCATAGAGGAAGAAATAAAGATAATTGAAGAGCAAGCTCAAGAAGCAATAAGAAGTGAACAGTCACCAACAGATGGAAAAATTCGACCAATGCTGCTACCAACAAATATGACATCCACTTGAGAAGAAAGTTCTGTCATACAGACTCTCAACGAGAAAAAGCCCTTGGCAGACTTTGGTGGCATTACACAACAGATGAAGTGACAGAAGGTGAGTGCGACCCCACAACAGGATCTCAAACCCTGAGCTTCTGGGGGAGTGGAAGGTAATGATAACCCAATTCTGGTGCCATAATGGAGTGAGGCCATGTTGCAGGGTGTGAATTTGGTTGATTGCTTGACACAAGAAGCCCAAATGCAGGGTCAGAGTGTAATGCTGTTCCCCCATGCTGAGGATGAAATTGATGTGTAAAAAATAAAGGAGGATGTCAAGTCCGATGATTACACAGCCATTTGGTGTGAGTGAAGTCCTATTCTGATGGAAATACTTCTGCCACAACCACCCTGGAAAACTGGGTGTTGTTGCTCTGGTTAGAAACTGCATGTTGTCCCATGCTACCTTTGCCATCCAACCTCAACTTGCAAGTTTCGCTTGGATTCAAAATTATTTGCACCTTGCCAAACTGCATGCTGCCAAGCTGATCTAGCCATTTCCTCCAAACTCTCCAGGGTTGGTTGCAGTTAGGTGTCGTTTTTGGCAGTCTTTGTTGTGCAGCTTTGGGTGACCTTGGTGACAGTTACCTAATGAGTGCTCTCCACAGAACACTGCTATAAGGATGTGATAGTAACCCATTCTTGCTGTGTGTCCCACCTATTTCAGTTGACTTGTTAGTAAGATAATCTCTGCACTTGGCAGATTGTCACATTGCAGAAATACTGCATTTGTCACGTGCTGCATCCCATTGAAATCAAGGATTAAGGGAAGATTGCATTGTTGGACATTGGTTAGCTTGTTTATGTGCCTTCTGGAAAGAGTATAGGTTTTAGATGAGTGGTGGAAATGTGATGGCACAACAGCTCTATATTCTTTGCATTTTGTGTAGAATTAATTCCACTTGGAGACCATAGCCCCTTCAAAGATGGCCAAAAGCACCTGCTGCAGAGGAAATTGTAGCAGCTAGCTCTGCATAAAAACGGTTGTTATTGGACAATGTGTAGCCGAGGTAGGTGTACTCAAGGTCAGATTTTGGGCAAAGTGACCCAGGCAATCACCTGAGGTGCTGGGCTCGGAGTTGGCTGGCTGCCGAGCTTTGGGCACACCGACCACAAAGCTATAACAAGGAAATTTTTTTATTATTGTTATTTTTGATGATGTCAAAGGTGGATTTGTTATGATGTCATGATTGCTTACGTCGAATGCTTTAACTGATCAGCATGAAAATTGTTGTGTCGTTTTGGGCTAAATTTTATAAGGGTGGGGGGGGGTGGGTGGTGATGTCATCAGTCATGTGGTTTGGCAGCCATATTTTTTTTCATAAAAACCTTCAAAAATCTTCTTCTCTGAAACGACTGAACAGATCAAGGCAAACTTTTAGTTATGATCACCTATCCATGACCAACAAAAAGCTCTCTACCGATAATGTCATAGGTCACGATTTGGAAGCTATGATTTTTTTGAAGAATAAACCCTTAAAAATCAACTTCTCCAGAATGGCTTAACAGATTGAGGGGAAACTTTACCCACATGTTCTCCAAGACTTGGGGATGCCAGGGTGTTCACAAATAATTAATAGGTCACATTGTCTGACAACCATATTGGATTGAATGAGAATCTTAAAAAAAATTATTTCTCTTGAACCACTTCATCAATCGACATGAAACTTCACAGTTATGATCTAGTGGTCATGGTGAATGTACGCTTTCAATTTCCACCTGATTGGACACATGGTCTGGCAGCCAGAATGAATTAATATTTTGAATTTGGGCTCAGGGATTTAAATCAAACTCGGTACAAATACTCGACCAGTCAAAAGTTTCAGAACACCCCCCATTTTTCAGTTTTTACTGAAATCTAAGCAGCTCAAGTTCAGTGAATAACCTGAAATGGTACAAAGCTAAGCGGTAAACTGCCAGAGGTTAAGAAATAAGTTTAGGTTTCCAAAAACTGAAAAATAATGTAGTCAGGGATGTTAGGGCATTGTAGGGACTGTTTGGTTCAGATTCTTCTAAAAGCACCAAATTTGGCCCATATGTCGCCCATGCCATACTTTTTCGATTTTAGACGGGCGCCAAGACGAGCGCCCCCGGAACCGCCATATTGGCGAAATCCAATTATGGCCGCCATCTGGGTTAGAGGTCAATCGTAGTTAAAAAAACCAAAAGGGCTAGAATCATGAATAATACCACTTTTTAGGGGTTTCGGGGTCGGGGAATCGGATTCTGATGTTATTTCAACGATTTGAGGTCAAGGTCACCCCTCAAGGTTATCCTAAAGGTCATTTTGGGGTCAAACCCGGTGTTTTGGGGCCGTCATTTCAAAAATGGCCAACCTGCAGCCTCTATGGCCTGCCTGGGTTATCAATCAAAAGAACCCGTTAATCATTTCGAAAATAAGACTTGAATGTTTTTTATTTTGAATGTTTTTAATTTTGACTCGTAATATCATAAACTTTTTGTTTCATTTTTAAGATAATACCAAGTCTGTGGGTGTCAACGTGTCCAGCAGCGGCGGTGGTGCATGATGCCATTCGGAGCTTTGACGTATTCCCTATCTCACGAGACTATCCGATCCCTGTTCTTGCGTGTTCAGGAGTTGATCCGGAACCTGCGACTCAGCCTGCTATCCTGTCGCCGTGATGACGAGACGAAAGTTCATCGCGGCGACAAGCCAACATAATATGAGTGTCGAACTATGTCCTCCACCAAAATTATGAATTGGGGACTCTGTTGTCTTTGTCAATTGGACAAAACTGGAGAAGCCTTGCAAACTCCTAAGGAGGAGGGACTTGTATCACTTCAGAGAGATCTCAAAGACTTCAATGCTATCAATGCCAATAATTTTCCTTCTGGTATCAATGTCACGATTAGTCAGTTGAGTGATGGCTCAGGTATTGCGGCAACTCTTAAATTGCATAAGGCTAGGTATCACAAAACTTGCAGGAGTTATGTTAGTAGTTCTCGTGTCAAACAGGCGAAAGAGAAGCTAGACAAAGAAGCCAGCTCTCAGAATAGTTCCAAAAAAATCAGGTCATCTGGGGAATTTCAGTCTCCAGCCAATGTCAAGTGTTGTGTAATCTGAGAGGAGGAGGACCAGGCCAACCTCCACAAGGTAGTAACCGATGTCGTAGATGCCAATCTAAAGAGTTGGGCGAAGAAGAACAAAAACTTTCATTTACTTGGCAGACTGGTTGCCGTAGCGTCTGATGTACATGCGGCTGATGCCTATTATCACCGTCAGTGTTATGTACGTTTGCGAGATTCCGCTCGCACTGCTGAGCAACGAGAATCGGTGGGTCCCACACGTCCGCCCTTCGATCCCATCATCTGCGCTCAAATTGTAGCCCTGATCGAACATTCGGACACCACAGTATTTAAGCTCTCAGAGCTATGTGAGATGTATCAAAAGCTTATGAGTGATAAAGATCGCCCATGCCGAGACAAAAAAAGAGCCCCACACAACTCGATACAAGGATCACCTTCTCGACCTCCTAACTGAATGGGCTGAGTTTTCCAAGGGGAATGAAGGCAGGAAGGATATTTACATATCTCACAAACTGAAGGTGGTTGATGAGCTGGCCAAGATATATAGGCCTCAGATTGGTCAAGAGGATGCACTTACATTCATGTGGGCTGCGGTGATGATGTACAAGTTTTGTCTACAGAGTTAGGAGCCTTTTGACGGCTCCTTCCCCCTTAACTGCCTCACGGCTCCAGTCAACAAGGAGATGAGGAGTTTCTTCAACATAGTTCTCCGGGGCCTGTCAGCTCTTCATGGACATTAGAAGATCAGTGGCGACGACAATCTGGATACGCGGGAGAAGATCGCATGCAACATCTCACAACTGCTCTTCTACAGTACTAGTAAGGGTATGCACCATGCAGTCAAGACGTCTGCAGTACGGCACAACAAGGAGCCTCCTTCCCCCTGTATCGTGACCTCAAGCTGCACGGACACACACGGGACAAAAAACAGATTGGGATTGACCAAGAACAGGGTATCTCGGTATCGTATGATCGTGTCATGGAAGTGAAGCGAGATGTTGCACGTGCGGTGTGTGCTCGCCATGCTCAGGATGGGGTGGTGGTACCCACCAACAGCCGACTCAAGTTCTTCACCACCCACGATGTGGATAATATAGATAGTGAAGCTCAGGGCAGCTTCTCACTGGAAGAGTCTCACGGATATGTCCTGAGCGTACATAGCGGCGTTTTGTCAGCAGATGTTATTCGCAAAGTATTTTAATAAAAATTGTTCCCGAATAATTTTTGTTGAATTTTTAGTTGTACCACTTTTTATCTTTGACCTTTGAACCCAAAATGGGGTGACCATGACCTGAAATCATCAAAATGAGATCAGAATCAGATTCCCTGACCCCAAAAACCCCTAAAAAGTGGCATTATTCATGATTCTAGCCCTTCTGATTTTTAAACTACAATTGACTTTGAACCCGATGGCGGCCATAATTGGATTTCGCCAATATGGCGGCCCCGGGGGGCGCCCGTCTAAAATCGAAAAAGTTT